>JBBPLC010000324.1:0-28776 GCA_038089535.1 Hemileccinum rubropunctum | reverse complement strand
CGTGTCGGGGACAGCGGCGATGGCGGTGGTGGGTGCAAGGGGAATCTCGTGGAGAGGAGCGGAGCGGGGCAGGGCATAGCAAGTGTGGCTGGTGATCGGATCAAAGATTTGCCGGCCACGCGGTTTGCACGGTTCTTTACATGCGCACGAGATGTAACCGACCTTATTGCAATTGTAGCAGGTTCTTGTATCCTGCTGAGTCGGTTGGACTGCGCGAGTGTCCATTGGGGCGCCCCAGCCCAGTTGTGTGCCCACTTCGGTGAAGTGGGGTTCGAATAGTCATTGTTGCAGTTGTTTACTTCACTCCAACCACATCCTCTCAAACATTTTGCCCATCTCGATCACGCCTTCTTGCCAGGCGGCGAGCGAGTCCTTGAGGGCAGGGCTCCTTGTCAACAACTGAAAGTAGATATTGTAGTCAATGCGCTCCTTGTAGAGGCGCAAGACGTTGTTGTCGTGTCGTGACAGGTCCGCATCCTGTCACAGTAGCTCGAATTGTTGTGTGAACACCTCTATCGGCATCGAGCTTTGCCGAAGATTGGTGAGCCAGATATACGATTCCTCTTTCAGGACGTCGATCCTGAAGTGGTTTTCAACTTCTTTCTTCAACTCCTCCTAGGTCGGTCATTCCAGGATGGAGTTCTTTTTTTGGTATTTCTCAAGGGTGATCCTTGAGAACGACTCTGCTTTTCCTACCATCCGGAGGAGGACGGCGGCGGTTGCTTGGTGATCATCTAGACTGCCTTGACACTGGACCCAAGTCGCAATCTTTACCCACCAGGGGCGGAACGTGACTTGGTTGCCATTCCATGTACCTGGGTCAGCGATTAACTTTGCGGGGAGTGACGAGGTACGCGTCGTCGCAGCTTCGGCTAGTTGCTGCGTCATCTGCTGCTGCAACAGCAACGACGCTTGGAGTAGGGCGGCCATGTTGGCCATTGTGTTTCTGATATCGGCCCACATAGCGTTGGGGTCGACGGGCGGAGCAGCGGCTTGTTCAGACATTTTTCACAGAAATTTGGACAGGCGGTGAAGAGTGGTGCGGGGACGGAGACAGAAAAGATGAGGGAAACGACCTGTGTCGGGTTGAACATTTCTAAGTTCGAGGCGATGGTGTTTGCGCTGTTTACGTGCGCGGGGTAGAGCTGGTGGTGGGGGAACGGGAGAGACAGCGTGGGAAGAGAAAGAAGGGGAAGGCAAACATGGGGTGGGAGTGACTTCGCGAGATGGGATAGGAGCAGGGAAGTATTCGCGGGGTGGCTCGATGGGGTGGTCGTTGGGATTGACCTCGTCAGCATAGGCTGGTTGCCCGAAGAAGGGAGCGAAGTGGAGAGGCTCTGGAGCGGGCGAAAGGCGGATGATGTGGGTGGCGGCGTAAAGGTTTAAAGCTGCTTGTTGTTGCTGAAGGTGAAGGTGATCTGCGCAAGCACAAGAGCGCATAAGATAGCGGATGCAAGGGGGAACGAACAGTTCGGCCTTGCGGCAGTCCTATTCAAGTGAAACGGAATGAAACAACTAAAACGAGCACAACACCTAGTCTAGGCGTTGGGCGACTTCTGCGACTGTGTGGACTGTACGAGTGCGAATGTCAAGCCAGATGTGCACGAGAACGTGATAATCGATGATGAGGAAGTGGACGGTTCCAAGGTATATCATTCACAAGATAACGAGTAAGCGTGCGATAATGTGCACGAAGTCGGCAAATGCAGAGTAAGGGGAAAGTAAAAGAAGAGTGGTAAACAATTGAACAGGCCCCAAGGAGGAGGGTATTCAAGTGAATAGGACTGAGGAGTAGACGACGAAGGAAGAGGGTTTATATATGTAAGTATGGGGAGTTTAGGGTAGGTTGTCTGAGTCCTAATCAATTGAGGGCTGGTGTGAGAAGAAGGGAAAATGAGGAAACCATGAGGATGGCGAGAAGTCCATGTGGGAAGAGAGAAGCGTCCTCATGGTGAAAGGAACGGAGATGAAAGACATGAGGTATGATGTCATAGTGACATCATGGGCTAGGCCTCAGGTCACGTGAGGTGTCTCACAGTCACGTGCACTGGTCACGTGACTTTGAAAAGAGAAAGAAAATGTTAAGTCTGAAAGTGGAGAAAAACGAGAAACGTAGCATATAGGTCCTGAACTATAACATAAAGCAGTCAAGTGCCTCAGTATAACTCATAGGGTAAGTGATCTGTTAGTAATACATGTCTATCAATGACACCTCTGTTGATCAAGCACCATGCAGTAGCTCTCAATGCTACTTATTACTTACTAATTGTAGTGTAGTTTACCTTATCAGGAAATAGTCACATGCACCATGTAGTATATAAGTTAGAACTCAGTCATCTGAGTTCAATATAGCATCTTGTGTTCTTACCACAACCATTGCTTTAAGCAAACCCTCCAAACCCCTGGTGAGTGTCAGGTAATCCTTTGCCTTATATCCCTGTGCTTTCAACAGCCTTATCATTGGATCAGATCAGATATGTCACTTGTGACAACACAAGCAACAATGATATGATGACAGCAGAGCTCACTCACCTTCTCACATCTGAAACAGGGAAGCTTTTTGATGGGGTGAGTGTCTTGCTTCAAGGAGATCCCTTGCTTGCTCCAGAGGTGTGTGAAAAGCAAGATTCTGGTGATGATGATGGGGATGCCAGTGAGGATGAGTGGGATGGTAATTTTCTTGACATTAATGAATAGTTTACTTTCAAGTCTACTAATACATACTCATACTATGTTTTTGTCTCATACTTTGTTTTTTGGTAGCAATTTATATCAAGCCATGGCCTAGGCCTAAGCTCAGGCTTTCAAGCTGGGCCAGGCCATCTTTAGGGGCTTTAGGAGCCTAGAGCCAGGCCAGGGCTTTTGGGCCAGGCCAGGCTGTGGAATCACTAACTACTAGAATGCCTATATGTTTCTGCAAAATGTCCAAGGAGTGGGAGTTGGGATGCTCATGGCATTGATACATGCCTGGCTCTGCACCTTTCTCCCAACGAATGACTCTTTCACTCTCTGGAGACTTCTCATTTGGATGTCTCAGAAATAACCCCACTGAGCTTCAAGTTGCACTGTCACCGATCATATTTTGTCCAAATAGACACAAACACTACTCTCGACTTTCCAACACACACTATCATGGTGTCCCTCGCGCGGTACATCCGAAACATCCGCAGAACAGGAATAAAGCAATGGTGGCATCAGATGCAGTACATCGGTGATGCAAAAGCCGGGTCCCTCATCGGAACTGACCAGTCCGTCATCGCCTCTTCTTACCCTCGCAAATACTCACCACCCCCATTCGGCCAGGTTCGGGAATCGGTACTTCGAGAACTTGAACCCCGAGGACGAAGTGCCAGGTAGGTGCCCTGGTACTCATCAAATTTCCACCTACTGACGCCAACTAGGTCGTCACAGATGGGTCGACTTTGCGCAACACTACAACAACGCAACGCAGGTCCCTCCCGAATGGCACTCGTGGCTGCAGCACATCCGGCACCTCCCACCGACAGAGGATGAAGTGATGAAGAGTTCTTCGCCGTCATGGAAAGCAGTAAGTCCTTGCGTTCGATCGCTGCTTTCGCTGACATGTCACGGACGAGAACAGCCATGGGTAGAAAACTTGACTGGCACACGCGGGGCGTACCGGCCATACAACACGGCCGTGCCAAAGATTAACGCCTGGCAACCCAAAGTGACAGCTCGGGGATAAGCAATACACGGGAGGGCGTAGTGTAGTCGATATCTCGATGTTGTTGCGTTCGGCATTACCCGGGTTTTCGCTTGGCTTCGTATAGATCCCGGTGCACTCAACGGTCCTGTAGTGTAGTGGTCTATCACTTGGGATTTTGACAGAATGTTCCCAAAACCCAGGTTCGAACCCTGGCAGGACCTCAGCTTGTTACTTTTATTGCTCGCTCTTTTTGAACAGCACCAGATCAACTTGGGCTATTTTTAGCATTTGATGGATGCTATTAAGTTCATGATCTTGAAGGCTAATAGTCATTGATTCCTCCGACACGAGATTACCGCAGGATCTGATTCAGCCTCCCTTGCGAGAAGTGCATTACTATTGCCTTTCATACATGCAAATGATGGCAAGTATTTTGATTGTAACGGTGTTGGTATGATCACACGTATCGACCTATTGCCAAGAACGTCCGGATCCATACCGTGCAAGTGATCCGAGAACGCTTCACAAGCGTTCCAGACGCATGGAATGCTTGCTACCCAGCCCATGATCGTAAATATTCATGACATATGCAGCAACAAACGCATCACGGCAGAGGAATGTATTTCCGGTAACGGCGGAGACTTTCAAGTTGAAGGTTTACTTGGTATCGTGGCTTTAAAGGTATCGTGAATTCACCATTGGAGGCCTGGTCGAGATGCTAGGATGCCATCCATTATAAGAGCCGTGGAGTGCACGCACCAGTCAAAGTAAGTGTCGAGATCCTTGTTGGCAAGAGCGACCGCAGCCAGTTTCCGACGCGATCTGACCGGTCCTTTTCCCCTTGTTAGCAAGCTTACTCGTGTGAGCAATGCAACCGAATCAGCTGGGCGAGACACGATGGCACAAACAATACCGGCGAGGTAACCTGAAGAAAAGGTAACGCCGAGCTGGGTAGTCTTGGTTAAGTTTCCTTGGGTTGCGTGAAGACATGCGTGTAGAACAGTTGCACAATTTCTCAAAGAAGAAGAATTTTGCCATCGTGTAAGGATCTAGGACCTTGCCAACCACGTGAACGCGATGAAAGCCAAGGATTGCCCTCTTGACGTGACCACAGAGGAATGGCAGAGCCAAAAAAGGTAACGAGTCTCGATTTTGTTTTTGCGCTGATCTCCTGGAGAGCAACAAATGCGATTGGAAACTGTTTGGACTGGATCTTGACCTTGATCATCTCAAAAGGAGAAAGAACGATGTCGGGGTAGTCGGACTGAAGCCTTTTCTAATACCTCTTCCCCAACGAAGGTGGCGAGGTCGGAGGTATGGGCTTGCATTTCGTTGGGTTTACCCAAGGCAGTTTAGGAAGCCAATTTCGTGAAATCAAGACGAACGATGAACCTTTATGTTACATTTCGCCACATCGAGCGGTGTAATACCTGCATGCCAGTGAGTACCAAGCATATACTTGGTGTACTTAGTAGTAAGACATGGATAACGGGGCCGAGGTATCTGGCCGAATTGAACACGGAAGGATCAGCACGAACGAAAGTAAATAATCATACGCATGCCGTGCATCCCACTTGTCAAATGCGACATGATTAATTTGTGCGGCATATCATGATTATGGCATATGCAACTGCATACAAACTTTTTGCGCAAGGTCGGCGTAGAGAAGCATGACAATGGTACGTAAAAACAGAGTGACATATGAACGGCCCGTTACACTTCCTTGACCTTGACGGTACCACGCAGCAGACCGGTCTAAGAAAAATGTTTAGATTCCAGACCGAGAATGCAATAGACATAAAGCAACTACGTACCCTGCGTGCAGCAATGAGACCAGCTTTCTGTCCAGGAACGGCGGAGCGGGCAATCGTCGAGGCTTTACCGATGTGTTGGTGGTTACCTCCACCGTGAGGGTGATCGACTGGGTTCATAGCAACACCACGAGTACGAGGCCAGCTAAAAGGGGAAGGACAAATCAACACCAACTCGGCTCGCACGTAACCTCTCGTACCTGTTGCGCTTAGCCTTGTATTTGTGGAACGCACGGCCAGCCTTGAGCAAGGGCTTGTCGATACGTCCACCACCTGCAACAATGCCGACTGTCGCGCGCGAACTCGCAGATACCGTCTTTTTTGCACCGCTGGGGAGACGGATACGTGTTTTGTGGTCCTCGGGGGAGTGACCGATGATGGTGGCATAGTTTCCAGAAGTACGTGCAAGTGTGCCACGGTCACCGACTTTCTCCTCGACGTTGCAGATGATGGTACCTTCAGGACATTGGCCTACTGGGAGGACGTTGCCAACGGTGAGGGTTGCTTTCTTGCCGCAGTAAACGAATGCGCCGGTGTGAAGACCTTCGGTAGCGACAAAAGTTTCTTTGCGAAGTTTGTAGCGATAAGGGTCGCGGAAAACAACACGTGCGAGCGGTGCACCGCTGATCAAGGCATGTATGAGCGAGAGTACACCAAAGACGAATTTCAAGCTCACCGGCCAGGATCGTGAATGATTTCCTTGACGATACCACGGACATATCCGTTGCGCTCTGCAAAGTCGAGGGTGCGAAGTTTGGCGGGTGCCTTGTTGTGATGAGTGTGCGCCTTGAACTGCACGGAAAAGTGATTGAGCGATGGACCAGATGCGTGATGATGGTGTACGACGTACGATTGCGTGCGAGCGCCTCTGTGTTCTAATGACCCGACCCATCGTTTATCTGCGGCGATGTCAGCAAGGTAGTCCAGCGTATCCAGACGGTGGTCAAGTGATCCAGCCCATAAAACGAGATTCGTGCCCGTTTTCGCGTGAATATGTGAACAGCGTATACTCGAAATACGGAGCGAGGTAAGCTTCGGCGTACTCACATTCTTTGCGTCTTGAGGGTAGCCGTTGCTGGCGTCAAGCGTTGTGTGATGTGGTTGCAGTGGGGTGCGAGAGTTTAGTCGGAGACTGAAAACAAGGCGACGAGGGTTAGGCTGGTTGGTAGAGACTGTGACGCTGATTATTTAAACGTCTCGACGGCATCATTACTGGTATCGACCCTCGAGGTATGTCGCTCAACCACCCTCGACTGGCTCACACCTCCCCCTCCCACTTTCCATCTCTTCTACGCAATTAATCTAACAACGAAACACTGTTGATGTCCAGCTCCCTGCTCTGGTCGCTCCTCGAGACAAGACAGATCACTATACGGAACGAATGGCCGATACACTTCCACGTCGTCTCATCTATCTTCAGGCCGCTATTCTCGCAGAGAACTGCAGGACCCAGGACGGCTCTGCAATACGGACCCCCTCCAAAGTTGGCGCATGCTCAAGTACTTACCATCTCTCAAAGGAAGCCCATTATCAGAACGGACTCGGGCGACAGGGACTGTGAGCCTGGAAACTCGAGTTCGAGATGTTGGTAGGTTGGCAGAGTGTGACGACAACCATCGTTGTACCTTCACGCAACAGTTCGGGCGGAAATGCATTGCCTAATGAATTGGATAGCGTCGCGAGTGCTTGTAATACCATTGAATCGCCTGACAATAATTTGACTGGGATGCAAGCAATATGACGAGTACTAGACCACCGGTAAGCAAATTTGAACGCAACAAAAAAGTACAAACAGCGTGGCTCCACATGGGCTGTATGTGATTCGAGACGGGTGGTGGTATGTGAGTCGACCCCTCGAGTTCAACAGGAAGGTGGTGTTTAGCTAACCAACAAACCTTTTCCCACCAACGTTCACGTCCTCTTCCTCTTGAAAGCCCTCCACGACAGGGATCGGATTGCGCTCAACAAACCCACGGGAGGGAATAACCAGCTGACCAACCATCCCCACCCTACCGCCCTCTCTAGTTTTCCAATACATGACATCACTTCCCCGTCGAGATCTGTGAACGAACCTGAGTTATTGATGACAAAGTCAGCGTATGCAATCTTGGAAGTAATCAAATCCTGCGAATTGAGTCTAGAAGCCGCGTCAGCCCGTGTGGACTTGTCTCGGGCCATGAGACGCTGAAGTTGGATTTCCGGGGAGCTACCAAGAACGGATGGTGAAACAGCACGAGGCAGCGGGAGCCCGGAACGTACCAGTACACCACAATGACCCTGCCCATACACTTCCACAGGCCCCCCTCAATCAACAGCGGAATATCCACTTTTCACCTCTTAGCCAAGCCTGGAGAACGCCCCAAAAGATTGCTCGTGTCACGACGGGGTGTACGATTCCGTTCAGAATTTTCCGTTTCTCCTTGTCATTGAAGATGATGCCACCGAGTTTCTTGCGGTCGATGGCCGAAGAGGGCAAGAGGACATCCTTGCCAAAAGCCTTGACGATTTGATTGTGTCCGTGAGTGCCAGGTTCGACGACTTGCCTTGCAATCAGGTCTGCGTCGATGATTGGGATGCCATGAGAAGCGAAGAGTGCGGTTGCTATACCGCCTGTGAGACCGACGACTGCAAGCAATCAGGGTGCTGAGATGTAGCAAAAGACAAGAAGGAAAATATCGAGCATCCGTAGTTCACTTGCTAGATTCTTTGCCGCAGGTCTACCGAAACCACTCAATTGGATTCTGCTCACACTGCGAGTGTGGACGAGGGTGCAGGTACGGGCGTTAGGCACATCATATCATCAACCTTACCTGAGACGCCCATGCTCAACCCGCTGCGAAGGTCTCGCTCGCTCGTTCGCCAACTCCACGTCTCTTCCCCACCTTTTAGTCAACGACAAAAATCACAGAAAAATGAAGATCAAGATACAATTCCAGTTCGACACGGTGAGTTTGAACATCTGGATCGTGCTGCTCATGACTGATTGACACGACTCAAACGTAGTTAAACGCAACGAGCTGGGCGTGCAGATGCTCTCGCGCGACCTACACGCCCAGATATTCAAACACGCCGCCTTCCTCCTGCCCGAGCCCGCCTTCGTCCAAATCGCACGCGACCACCTTCACATGCACGGTCTCGACCCCAAGCAGGGCTCCGTCCTTCCCGATACATCCTTCACCCTACCCCCACTCCAAGGCGCCAACATCGACGAGCACTTCTATCGTATCGGTCAGCATTGTTCCGAACCTTGGCTGTCCCTCGCCAAGTCCCTCGCACAAGACCCGTTACCCCCCAAACCCGAGCACTTTGACGTCCAATCAGGCTGGACAAAGTACTACCACCTCCCCGACGGTTCGAGCTACAGCGAACACGTCGCATACCCGGAACACGGAGCTCGACCAGAGCAGATGCTCGTATTTGACGTCGAGACGATGCCGCGGTACCACCCATACGCCGTCCTCGCCTGTGCTGCGTCCAAGCACGCCTGGTATTGCTGGATATCGCCGTGGTTGCTCGGCGAGACAGAAGAGCCACAACATCTAATCCCCTTGGGCGATCCTGAGGCACCACGCATCGTCGTTGGACACAACGTCTCGTATGACCGGCAGCGGGTGCGCGAAGAGTATAGCCTCAGAGGCACACAGACACGCTTCATGGACACGATGTCACTCCACGTCGCTGTTAATGGCATATCTTCGCACCAGCGACCCGCATGGATGAAACACCACAAGGAGAGGGCCGCGCGAATCGAGCAGCACGCAGAGGCTGTAGAGACAGCACTCGAGATCATGCGCGACGCCGCTTCGCAAGCAGAGTCCGAGGTCGACGCTACCCGGTGCGTGCAATTGCGTCGTCTGCGTGCCGAGATCGAGGAAAGCCTGCCTCAGCTCCAAGACGGAGACGAAGATGCGGCCAACGTTGAGCTCTCACAGCGTCGTTGGGAGGATCTTACATCGGCAAACGCCCTCGCGGACGTGACGAAGCTGTATTGCAACATTGATCTCGACAAGGAAATCCGTGGGGATTTCATGACGTCCTCGAGGGAGGCGATTTTTGCTGACATTCAGGATTACCTTGGGTACTGCGCACATGATGTCTACGTGACACATCAGGTCTATGCGCAAGTCCTTCCGGCGTTCCTCGAGCGGTGTCCGAGCCCGGTATCGTTTGCTGGCATCCTTACCATGGGTACGAGCTTCCTGACTGTCAACGAATCATGGGAAGAGTATCTACGCAACGCAGAACGGACGTACCAGGAACTGGAAGGCAAGGTCAAAAAGCATCTCGTAGATCTTGCGGAGCAGGCAATGCGTATGATGCAAGACGGGTCCTGGAGCGACGATCCTTGGCTTTCTCAACTTGATTGGACGCCAAAGGTTGCTAAGAGATCAAGAGGTGTGTGCGCCGATGTACGTCGTTTCCTACCTATATACGTTACCCTGGACTCATCGTCCGCAGAGTCAAGAGTTTACATCCCAGGTCAGGTCGTCTGTAGACAAACAGCCCGTGTGGCTACGTGATTTGTTTAAGAATGGTGCCTTGAGTGCTAGCAGCGTGAACCGCGTGCTCCCGATTCTTCTTAGACTCTCCTTTGATGGCAGTCCTCTGCAGTACACCACAGGGGAAGGGTGGCATTTCATCCGCGACGGCAAGGTGACTCGACTTCCTAGCGGGAGTACGAGGAAGATTTTGACTGTTCTAGGACCAACGCATGGTGTGCCATACCTCGAGGGCCGCCTGACGGCATCAGACACGACCTTGGCTCTGGCCATTGCGAGGGGAGATCGCACTCCCGAGCTGGAAGCTCGCATCATCAATCTAGCAAAATCTCTTTCAGGCGAGGAAAACTATAAACAAGATCCCTGGTTACAACAACTAGATTGGAGACCCATCGTTGGCACTCCCCGCACCAAGTCGTCATCGTCGTCCCAGACATCTACCCCCAGACCTCCCAAACCCCAAGTCATCTGGCCGAAATGGTATTGGGACCTTGCGAGACCGAAGAAAGGCCTCCCACCTGGCACGCTCGACATCACAGTCCGAAACCGCATCGCTCCGATCCTCCTCCGCCTGTCCTGGATGGGCCACCCTCTTTTTCATTCGAGGGAACATGGCTGGACGTTTCGGGTCCCGAGCACGGCCAAATTCGCCACTCGTGCGCAGCCGCTCGTATTCTCGGACTCCGCCGACGAGACGTTGTGCGAGATGACGTGCAGAGAGGGCGACCACCGTTTTCTGTTCTACAAGCTCCCGCACAAGGACGGGGAGAGCGCCAACGTGGGGAGTCCACTCTCCAAGACGTTCATGAAATACGCGCAAGACGGGACATTGACGAGTCCGGGGCATGATGCTCAGGATGCGCTGGACATGAATGCGCAATGCAGCTACTGGATCAGCGCGCGCGATCGGATATTGAATCAGATGGTCGTGTGGCAGGACGACCGGGTCGACATGCACTTTGTGCGTTCCGAGGGGCACAAGTGGGGGATGATCCTTCCGCAGGTGATCACGATGGGTACCGTGACTCGTCGTGCGATCGAGAAGACGTGGTTGACGGCCAGCAACGCAAAGAAGAACCGTGTGGGGTCCGAGCTCAAAGCCATGGTTCGTGCGCCGCCGGGGTATGCCATCGTCGGGGCCGATGTCGATTCGGAGGAGCTGTGGATATCGAGTTGCATGGGCGACGCACAATTTGGCCTGCATGGGGCTACTGCGATCGGTTGGATGACGCTTGAGGGAACCAAGGCAGCGGGGACGGATTTGCACTCCAAGACGGCAAGCATCTTGGGGATCTCACGCGACCAGGCCAAAGTATTCAATTATTCGCGCATATATGGGGCAGGAATGAAGCACGCCATCCTATTACTCCTCCAATCGAACGCAGCGATGCAGCCCGAGGAAGCGAGAAAGCTGGCAGAAAACCTGTACGCGTCGACAAAGGGTCAGAACACCCACCGGGCCAATCTCTTTGGACGCAAGTTTTGGTTTGGCGGGACGGAGAGCTTTGTGTTCAACAAGCTGGAGGAGATCGCGTTGTCGGAGCGACCACGGACGCCTGCGTTGGGGTGTGGGATCACAGCGGCGCTCTCCAAGGACAACCTTCCCGCCAAGTTTGGTGCGGATTACATGACATCGCGGATCAATTGGGTCGTCCAATCGTCTGGAGTGGACTATCTCCATCTCTTACTTGTCGCCATGGACCATCTCACGCGGACGTACGAAATTGACGCACGTTTTCTCTTATCGGTGCACGACGAATTGCGGTACCTCGTTTCGGAGGCGGATGTGTACCGCGCCGCGCTGGCGTTGCAGATCGCAAACGTCTGGACGCGGTGTTTGTTTGCGTTTAGGTTGGGGATGGACGATTTGCCGCAGGGCGTTGCGTTTTTCTCGGCCGTGGATGTGGATCGAGTGTTGAGGAAGGAGGTGGATATGACATGTGAGACGCCGTCGCATCCATGGGCGATTCCGCCTGGGGAAAATTTAGATATCATAAAGACGTTGGAGCGGACGGGTGGGTCGCTGTGGCGGGATGGGCGGCCGATGGATGTGAGTGGCGCGGTGGAAGGTGGGGAGATGTTGGGGGGGTATGAGCGACCGGATTGTTTGGAACATAGAGCGAAGAGTGCGGCGTTTTTGCGGGCACAGGCAACGGATGAGTTTGCGGAGGTGAGACATCTTGCGAAACAAGTGCAAGGACCACGGACGGCACAGACGAGGGTACTATCTAATGAGCCACCTGTTGGAGATTGTGGCCGTGCGTGTGTCGAAAATGTCCCCATGGAAGTTCTTAGCACCTAAATCACACAGTTTGTCCACGATCCCCATACGCCCGGCGAGTCGTGGAATGCCTGGAAGAACAGAAGGGGGATATGAGTTCCACAGTTTCGCTCAAGATACAAGGCAAGTATCAGGACGGCTGCCCAGAATTCTATGTCACATTTGTTCAGTTCGGATATCTATGTGCATCAGGAGATAGATGTAGACTCCCTATACTGTGCAAGCATTTCCACACTGATCATTTTAAGACCCCACTGGTCAGCAAATGCTCTGCAATCGTCTCGCCGAGACATGGTGCCCATCTCGTCGTCATTCACGAGTTCGCATAAGACCCCACCTTTGGGTTGATCTGTGAGGATGCACAGATCGACACCGCATTCTGTATGGCCTCTGCGTTCTAATACGCCGCCTCCATGTGCACGGAGGGGCACCATATGACCTGGCCGGGTGAAATCCGAAGCGGTGGCAGACGGGTTGACGAGCTTCCTGACCGTAAGGGAACGGTCATGGGCAGATATGCCCGTTGTGGTACCTAAACTCTTGTTTAGTTACCAACATATTATAGTGAGGGGAATCATGTACCGTGCTTATAATCGACGGTGATAGTGTAAGCGGTACGGTGTCGTTCTTGGTTTTGCGGAACCATCATTGGAACGTCGAGTTCCGCAAGGCGCTCTGCTGGAAGGGAAATACAGACGTAACCGCTGAGTCCGTGTGTCGGCCTGCTCCAATGATAAAAAACAGTCATCGACCAACGTACCTTGTGTGTTTGATAATCCAAGCCATTGCTTGAGTTGTGCATTTACTTGCAGACATGATAATATCGCCTTCATTTTCTCTGGATTCGTCATCCATGACTATGATCGGTTCTCCGCGCGCAAAGGCAGCCAGCGCATCCTTCATTGAATCAAAAGAAAACCCTGTCCGATGCAAAGGCTCCTGAATGCGAACGGGACGCCATGATGGCGCTGAGCCATTTGTTTTGACTGGCCCGGGTACAGATGGCGTTGGAATAGGCATCGATTCGACGATGTGAAGAATCGCACGTTTATATGTCAGTGATTACAAGTTGTAAATGATGTAATGACCTATAGCCGGTAGTTTTCGGAACACAAATTTCTTTGCCTTTGACTTGGACCGTCAAGTCTTCCTAGACTACCCCTTAGACTTTAGACCTTTAAAATATTTACCATGTCGCACTTGGCACCATCTGGCAAGTGGGATGCACGGTACGTGTACGATTCTTTGTTGTCCTTGCGTCCGTGCTTATCTTTTCGTGTCATGCAAGATACCTCGGCCCCGTTCCTCACGACTCTTCCTACTATGCCAAGTGCATGCTTGGTGGTCTTCTTGCGTGTGGTGTCACGCATGCAGGTATTACACCGCTCGATGTTGCCAAATGTAACATGCAGGTTCGTCGCTCGTTTTGATTTCATGCTTTTTGGTTCTCAAACTGGCATTGGTAGGTAAACCCAGCGAAATACAAGGGTCTCACTTCTGGCCTCGCCACCCTCGTTCGAGAGGAGGGTCAAACTGGTATCTGGAAAGGCTTCGGTCCTACCCTCATTGGCTACTCCCTGCAAGGTCTCTTCAAGTATGGTCTCTACGAAGTGTTCAAGGACACATACATGAACCTGGCTGGCGAGGAGACCGCCAACAAGTACAAGCCCGCTATTTGGCTGGCTGGCTCTGCATCCGCAGAAGTCTTCGCCGATATCGCGCTCTGTCCCTTTGAGATGACCAAGGTGAAGATCCAGACCAGCCCCACCGGCACGTTCCCGACCGCATTTGGTGCTGCTCTTCAAGAGATGCGCAAAAACAAGATTGAGACTCGTTACCCCTTTGGTTCTCTCGTTCCTTTGTGGTCACGTCAAGTGTGTAATCCTTTGACTTTGGTCGTATTCACCCAGTAAACAAGGTTTCCTAGATCCCCTACACGATGGCCAAATTCTTCTTCTTTGAGAAGATTGTGCAACTATTTTACACGCATGTCTTCACGGAGCCCAAGGAGAGTTACTCAAAGACTACCCAACTCGGCGTTACCTTTTCTTCTGGCTACCTCGCTGGTGTTGTTTGTGCCATCGTGTCTCACCCAGCTGATTCGGTCGTATCGCTCATGGGTAAGCCTGCTAACAAAGGCAAGAGCATCGGTCAGATTGCGTCGGAAACTGGTGCGGTCGCTCTTGCCACCAAGGGTCTCGGCACCCGTGTGCTCATGATCGGTACTTTGACTGGTGCGTGCCCTCCACGCCTCTTGTAATAGATGGCGTCCTCACATCTCGACTAGGCTTCCAATGGTGGATTTACGATACCTTCAAAGCCACAATGGGTCTCGGCACCACGGGTGGCAAGTGAACCTTCGAAATCCTCGCTGTTTACCCGTAGTACATTCCCTTATTGTGATACGTTTGATACTGGGTGTTGTCTATATGCTATAGATGTTTACGAGCAAACCTGTCGCCAGGACTCCTTATGAAGCGTTCCAATGCACCTATCAGGCAGGTGCATCTCTAACCAGTATGTGCATTTGTCGGCGCAAGACTGTACGAGTGTTGAGAGCGAGTAAGCCGGAGGCTACTCTGTAGGCTTATATATTATGGTGTACAGGCAATCTTGTCAAAACTGGTAGGTTGTAACCCGCCGACTGCCTGAGCATGTCTTTAGGAAATTTTCAACCCAAGATTCCATGGCGATGATTCCCTTCCTACCTCGCACTCTATTCTTTCTATTCTCTGCATCAACTTGAACTGCGGACAATGCGCTCAATGCCCTGTTCGAGCTCTATGCCATTCCTTGAAGCCGCCTCAGACGGTACTCGCGTATCTGTCACACTCGAATGCGCTCTTTTGAGGGACACGAGGGATTACATGGCGAGTTGTCGAAAAAAAGGTGAAATAAGACATGATTTTCTTCACCAACGATCCAAAGGTAGAGAAACCCCATTTACTATACTTGTCCTTCTAGACCAACCGCACTTGCGAGCGTTGATGATGGTGATGATGATACAGGACGTGGCATGGTCCTATATTGGGACTGAGAGTACTGTGTCTGTGCAGGCCAGTGACAATGGTGTGCGTCAACGGCTGACCCGGGCCATACGATGTAGAGTTCACAGAACTAAAGCGGGCGGTCTTCAGTGTGACAATGAACGCCCACATCATGATCTCGCTCACATTCACTATGTACTGGAAATAAAGTCAAAAACAAGTGTCAACATGGCAACGCCTCATAGACCGGTCTGAAGAGTAGACCCCGCTTGGCCTTGCATACGCATTGGATGGATAATCGCTTTACAATTGTACCTGATCATACCTTTTTTCCCCGTGACAGATCACCACTCGCGGTCGGTCTGCATCCCGCGACTCGATCTATTTGACAAGGAAGACGAAAAGAACAGCAAGACGCGGTTCCTCAACCACAATGACACCGGGGGGTATGTATAACATGTTCAAAAAGATCAGTAGTACCTCGCGCTCTTGTTCAGAGCCATGCATCTGTTTGACATGGGAGGCCAGCTCGAGAACGCATGATCGGACGGTATCACACGGGACAGCTGAAGACGCTAACCAAGAAACGGAGAACCTGTTCAAGTGGTATATTGCACAACCCGTCTCTCATCGTCAACGCATGAGCAGACACCGTCTGGATTCTGACAGACGCGGAAGACATTCCCGTATGTTTACCCTACCATAGAAGTAAGAAGATGGAGGCGTTGAGCATCTGCTGTGGAATATTAAAGACGACAGATGACCCATCTATGTCGAGGCAGCCTATGTCATTTCTTACGGTATGTGCAATCGTTCTGCTCTCATTCGTCTCCCGTCGGTTCTGAGGCCGCACTGCGAGCTTGTTCCGCGCAAACGCACTCCAGACCATCTGTACTTTCACCAGCGCAGGCTCTCGCTATCATCTCAAGTTCGTCCTCGCACGCGCCGTGATGCTTGCTACTTGGCCGCATTTTGATCCTGTCTTCCGAGTCTTGCCAAAGTCAAACGCGATCCTATTACACCCACTGTCCGTACCCTGATTCTATCTTGGAGACATTCTGGTTAGAACAGGTCACCTCTCCAAGGCATGCAACTATAGAGTCCTAGCAAATGTGGCGTCTTTTGTCAAATCTGACGTTCGAGTCGTTAGATAGGAAGGGAAAGCCGACTGTAAGTCCTGGCCCAACTTCAAGAAGGCGAACGCCGACAATGTCCTGAATGTGCTTTACGAACGAAGTGACCTACACCAGCCAAGTAACGTGAGCTGGTTACGTCCGAGTACAAATTTGATGTGTATAATGCATGAATGTTTTTTTTTGGGTACGATATAATCTACATATCCGCAACACTGTACGGCCAATCGACTAGTACACATACCCGAGTATCTTTCCACCAACGTTTTTGCGACGTGCCTCCTCGTGATCCAAGATACCGGATGATGTCGTCTGTAAATCCGTATCCAATCAGCAGCACAAAACACGGATCCTGTATGACGCACAAGAATGATGTACCCGAACCCACGAGCAGGAAGGAGCAGGTTGACCCACGACTCGATTTGGGTCACCTGGATGTTGAAACGAGGCGAGATGACGCCTGTCTTGTTGAGTCGGCCATTCAGCTGAATGACAATCTTTCCAGAACGGTGGTCATCGATGATCTCAAATTCACCAATGTACCCTGCAAAGGAACGGTGGTGTTAGTTGTTATGTTCGTCCAAGAGTACTTGTAGGTTCTTCGGCAGGACCACTCACCATGACGTTGCATAACACTTAGAAATTTGACAACGACTTTAGACGACGGTCGGATTAGAACTTGGCGTTTTCCGCGTCGCTCAGCGTTGACGATGTTGTTCTGCAAGACCATCTGAAATCCATACAGTAATCACGCGTTCAACAGACTCACGAGACAGTCGTTCTAAGTGGTGTGTTGGAGGCTCATCACGGATATGGAAAGCGCGAGTGCTCACCAAGACGGATACGCGGACCATTTTGATTGAGAAGTGTCGGGATGCTTAAGGAGGGCGGCAGCGAGGCGAGTGTCTTCAAAGTGTGTTATGGTGGTGGCTGTGATAAACTGTATAGTACCACTCAGCCACACTTCGGGATTTGGCGAAAACCATCTCATCGATAGCTTCAACGTCCTCGACACCAACAATCAAGTCACTATGGTATGATCGTATTTGAGTCGCTCGCTGTATGCTGATTGTGCTTTCAGGGTCGTGTTCGTACCAAAACTACTAAAAGAGCCTCCCGTGTGCTCATCGAAAAATAGTGCGTCGATCCTTGTTGCAATGACCAGTTTTCGTCTGAAGCTGTCTAGCTACCCACGCCTCACACTCGACTTTCACACCAACAAGCGTATCATCGATGAAGTCGTCCGTATCCCTTCTTTATTCTTCCACCGCCCCTCTGATTTGACCAAATATAGGCCGTCGTTCCCTCTAAACGTCTCAGGAACAAGATCTCGGGTTTCACCACCCATCTGATGAAGCGTATCCAACGTGGCCCCGTTCGCGGTATCTCTTTCAAACTCCAGGAGGAAGAACGCGAGCGAAAGGACAACTACGTTCCCGAGGTCTCTGCGCTCGACACGAGCGCAACCGGACTTGAGCTGGATAACGACACTTCTGTACGTCCCTTGACCCGCCTACGGAATTGGGATGATGGCTTATGGATTGTCGAATCGAAAGGATATGCTCAAAGCCCTGAACTTTGACATACCACACAACGTTGTGCAGGTGACCATTGCCCAACCCGAGCGGGCGCCACGTAGGGAGCGACGCAACGTCCCTGGTGCGGCGCGGTCATAAAGGGAACCTAGCACTAATGACGTCTTTGTTGACCTATGATTGATCATGGTTTAATACACTTCCACTGTATCCATCAAGAATCATAAGTGAGATGAGTACATTTTGGATAGTCCCCTATTTTGCCAGTGTCTAGTGGGAAGTGATCCCATTGTTCGACTCGAGTACAAGTGCCGCTTTACACCGTTATCACCATGTAAGCTTTAGAGATATAATCCTTCAGCTTCTCTGACATTATTTCAGGTCTACTGCAGAATCCTGCTGAGCCCAGACCTGCCTCTACCCACCCATTCTGTGTGTATGGCTACAAGGTTACGCGCGAATAGGCCTGAAAGTTTGGGAGAGACCACAACCTCGGCCGACCAGGAATAAGTGCAGATTCACTGGAGAGCGCTCTTTTTGAACACCTTATGTTCCAACATTATGACCTGTCTGACACTGAGTTCAGGTACAGTCACTGCCTCTTTGATTGCAAACTGGAACCCGAAAAAATGCTTGCTAGTAGCCAGCTGGCTGGTAACCTACTTTCAAGATGAAAACATAGGCATTCAAGCTGCTAGATAACAATGAGTTTTACGATTTGTACCCACTTCTCGGATAACCTTAATTGCTCTGCTTCAGGCATATGTACGCATGTTATCTCTTTTGTTTTCATTCTCGATGTTATGCTTCACTACGCATTGCGTATAAGGGTCGTCTTTAAATTATAGTATTATAGTTTCAATTGCATATAACAACATAACTCGTGTTGTATCCAAGGTAATCCACACGTTTATTTCGAACCTGTCGGGTTTGCAACAACATGATTGCCATGAACGATTTTGAAGAGGCCGTGGGAGGGCAAGCGTGTGGAAGGGGACAGTAGCTCACAATGGGCGTGGTGAATACGGTCACAAACAGTCTCGTGAACCCGAGGAGAAGGGTCGCAAATCCACAGTGTGCAGCAACATACAATGCAGCGTGGACCATAATAAAGGGACGCCGCCTCCCAAACTGGGATTTGAGTTGTCTGCGAGGATACTTGGTGAGCTCGCGGTCAATCCCAACATCGCGACAGACTTCGTTAGGCCTCGACGCACGGTTCAAAGTTGTATTCGGACGCATCATATAGTGTTTGTTCCACTAACTCAACCCCACACACGATGTGACGGGAAGGGTGGAGAAGGAAAAAGACTCACATACATGACTTTGATCAGTGGCGGGGTCCAAGAGCAGGTTAGGGAACAAACGACAACGCTTGATATATAACTTTTGGACCGGATGACGATGAGACAAACAAGGCATGACGATGACGTGATGGAGATGAGGTCAGCGAACAGGTACTAAATATTACCTGCGACGACGACGACGACGAGTACTAAGTATGGACTCTACCGAGTCGTTTGCCCGCCTCGTTCACAGCGCCAATCCCGCCGCCGTCAATCGATATCCACCGACGACGACGGCGATGGACCCATTCTTTGACGACGACGACGATCTCCTCGGCTCAACCAATCACGCCTTTCCGATGCGCTCCCAAGAGAGCGGGCTTCCTCTCACCGACTCCGCAGCACCCCCGGCAGGACTCGGAAATTCCACCGTCTCGCTCTCCAACGCCGGTCAACCTCAGGGTTGGTCAGAAGACACCTTCCAGGGCAGTGCCTCCTTCCCTGGCTTACCCTCCATCAAGTCACCCACACCGCGCAGACGCAAGAAATGGAAGTGGCCATGGGACAAGAAGGTCGAACTAACCGGCGAACGTGTCATCGCACTCAACAACCCACTCATGAACGACGACTTTGCTGACAACTTTATCTCCACCAGCAAATACAACCCCGTCTCCTTTCTGCCAAAGTTCCTCAAGGGTATTTCTCTGCCATGTCAACTCGTTTTATCCTCTCACATTGAACCCAGAGCAATTCTCGAAATACGCCAACATATTCTTCCTATTCACCGCAGCCATTCAGCAGATACCAAACGTTTCCCCCACAAACCAGTACACCACCATCGTCCCACTTGCCATCGTCCTTCTCGCATCTGCTTTCAAAGAAACTCAAGAAGACCTCGTCAGTGTCCCGTTTCTTTCCCAGAACCCTCTCTCACGTCCCTTAGAAACGACACCAATCTGACTCAGAACTCAACGCACGTATTGCCAAGGTCCTCTCACCAGCCTCTACGTTCGAACGACGCAAATGGAAAGACATTTGCGTTGGAGACATCGTCCGCGTCGAGTCTGATGAGTTTATCCCCGCTGATCTCATTCTCATTTCCTCGTCAGAACCAGAAGGTCTATGTTTCATCGAGACATCCAACCTTGACGGGTAAGCATCCGCCCTAGTCCAGACTAACCATACTCAATATTTCTAGCGAAACCAATCTCAAAATCAAGCAAGCATCACCATCCACTGCCGCACTCACCGCACCATCTCTTGTCACATCACTACACGGTTCACTCCGTTCCGAGCAGCCAAACAACTCTCTGTACACATACGAAGGAACTCTGGAGCTCCTTTCCGACGCAGGCGTCCCTCGCCAGATCCCTCTTGGCCCTGATCAAATGCTTTTGCGCGGTGCACAAATACGAAATACCCCATGGATATACGGCATTGTCGTTTTTACCGGTCACGAAACAAAACTCATGCGGAACGCGACGTGAGTATCCGTCTTCTCGTTTGATCGTGTTTCACACTACCGTGATAGAGCTACGCCAATCAAGAGGACCGCAGTAGAGAAGCAGGTCAACGTGCAAATCATTTTCCTCTTCATCTTTCTCCTCGCTCTGTCCGTCGGTTCCACAATTGGTGCGAGCATCAATACAGTGAGTATCTTGCCAACCCGTCCCCGCTTTCGTTTACCAGTCACATCAGTGGTTCCTCTCCAGCTCACAGTGGTATCTTTTTGAATCTAATACATTTGCGGGTAGAGGTCTGTCCGCTTCTTTATTTCATCGTGTTTCATCTCGTTCTAACGCAAAGAATCCATCAGCCAAGACATTTGCAGAGGGTTTCGTGTAATTCATTTCCTGATTAATTCTTACTCATCTTGATCGCAACAGATATTCTTACGTTCATCATTCTCTACAACAACCTAATTCCCATCTCCCTCATTGTCACGATGGAAGTCGTGAAATTCCAACAAGCGGCGCTCATCAACTCGGACCTCGACATGTACTATGCACCCACCGATACACCCGCCCTCTGCCGCACGTCTTCCCTCGTCGAAGAGCTTGGTCAGATCGAGTTTATCTTTTCCGACAAGACCGGCACGTTGACACGAAACGAGATGGAGTTCAAGTGCGTGAGTATCGGTGGCGTGGTGTATGCCGAGGAGGTCGACGAGAGTCGGAAAGCAAGTGCAGAGCGGGATGGGGAGGGCGTCAAGGACAGCTGGCGGACGTTTGACGATTTGAAGCGAGTGCTTGAGGGGACGGGGACGTCGGGTAAGGTGTCTAAAAACCCGTTCGAGACGGAAGCGATGGCAGTGTCGGGTGGGGTGGCGGTGTTGAGGGAGAGAGAGGTCGCACATGAATTCATAGCACTCTTGGCAGTCTGCCACACGGTCATACCGGAGGTGAGAGATGGCAAGACCCATTTTCAGGCAAGCAGTCCGGACGAGGCGGCGCTGGTAGCAGGTGCCGAGTTGTTGGGTTATCAGTTCCATGTACGTGACTTCTTTACCCTTGTTTCGTTTTCTGCCTTGCTCACTCCACGGGTCGCTAGACTCGAAAGCCCAAATCAGTGTTTGTCAACATCTGTGGGAAAACGGTCGAGTACGAGATCTTGAACGTATGCGAGTTCAATTCGACGCGGAAGCGCATGTCGACGGTCGTGCGTGCGCCGGACGGAAAGATCAAACTGTACTGTAAAGGCGCGGACACAGTCATTCTCGAACGGTTGGGCAAGCATCAGCTATTTACCGAAAAGACACTCTCGCATCTCGAGGTTCGTCCCGCTCTTTTGATGTGTAATTTTTTCCCTGACTCCATTGATACACAGGATTATGCTACCGATGGCCTTCGGACGTTGTGTATTGCATACCGTGAGATCCCTGCTGCCGAGTACACTCAGTGGGCCCAGATTTACGCACAAGCTGCCGCAACGATCAACGGGCGTGGGGAAGCACTCGATCAAGCCGCCGAGTTGATCGAAAAAGACATGTTTTTGCTTGGTGCGACGGCGATCGAAGATAAACTCCAGGAGGGTGTGCCGGACACGATTCACACGTTGCAAATGGCCGGGATCAAGATTTGGGTGTTGACGGGCGATCGACAGGAGACGGCGATTAATATCGGGATGAGTTGTCGATTGATTGCGGAGAGTATGAATTTGGTGCGTGTGTGTTGCGAGGGAGGTAAGGACAACCGTTTGACTCGTGTGAGGGGACAGGTGATCGTTAACGAGGAGACGGCGCACGACACGACCGAGTTTATATCGAAACGACTGAGTGCGATCAAAAATCAGAGGATCAGTGGGGAGCAGGAGGATTTGGCGTTGATCATTGGTTCGTTGCATTTTTTCGTGCTGTTGTGGTTCGCTGGCTGACGATGATGCGACCTACGATGTAGACGGCAAGAGTTTGACGTTTGCACTCGAAAAGGAGGTGTCCAAATCATTTTTGGAGTTGGCGTTGTTGTGTAAAGCAGTTATTTGTTGTGCGTCGTCTCTTGTCGAGGGTAGTTTTGACCTTTAGACGGTTTCTGACCTTTTCTTTCGTGGGCGTGGTAGGTCGCGTATCACCATTGCAAAAGGCCCTCGTGGTCAAGCTTGTCAAGAAGAACCAAAACTCGATCTTGCTCGCCATCGGGGATGGTGCCAATGACGTCAGTATGATCCAGGCTGCACATGTCGGGGTGGGCATTTCTGGCGTGGAGGTGGGTGCTCGTGCTTGGCCCGTCGTTCGTTTATGATGGTTGAATCTGCTAGGGTCTCCAAGCGGCACGCTCGGCCGACATTGCGATCTCGCAGTTTCGATATCTGAGAAAGTTGCTGCTCGTGCATGGCGCGTGGAGTTATCAACGGTTGTCCAAGCTCATTCTTTGTACGTCTCGAGGTCATTTCTGGACGTGATGAAGGGTTGATGATGTGTTCTAGACTCATTTTACAAGAATATCACGCTCTACATGACGCAGTTTTGGGTACGTCCTATACATGTATTTTTTGGTGGGTCCTCGCTAACTGTGCGGGACAGTATTCCTTTTTCAACAACTTTTCGGGGCAGATCGCCTATGAATCTTGGACAATCTCTTTTTACAACGTCATCTTTACCGTCCTCCCACCGCTCGTGATCGGTATTTTTGATCAGTTTGTATCGGCGCGGATGTTGGATCGCTACCCGCAGTTGTATTCCCTCGGACAACGGAACGTGTTTTTCACCAAGACGGCGTTTTGGTTGTGGATCGCCAACGCGTTGTATCACAGTCTGGTGCGCGTTTTTTGTTATGTGCGTGTGTCCGTATATAACACGGGCGATATGATAGATTCTGTTTGGATTTTCGGTCATTCTCTTTTGGGGTGATTTGAAGCAGGCGACGGGGTTGGATTCGGGCCATTGGTTTTGGGGTACGGCGTTGTATCTCGCTGTGCTATTGACCGTGCTCGGCAAGGCTGCCTTGATATCGGAGTGCGTCCCTGTCCCTCTTGTTCGTCTCTTGCTGATCAGTGCTTGCAGTCTGTGGACTAAGTACACCGTAGCAGCGATCCCAGGTTCGTTCGTGTTCACAATGGTCTTTCTCCCGCTCTACGCCCTCGTTGCGCCCGCACTGGGCTTTTCGACCGAATACGCCGGACTGGTCCCGCGTCTGTGGACAGACGCAGTGTTTTACTTTATGCTCCTACTCCTCCCGGTCGTCTGCCTCACGCGCGACTTTGTGTGGAAGTATTACCGCCGGACCTACCATCCACGCTCGTACCACATCGCGCAAGAGCTGCAAAAGTACAATATTCCGGACTACAGACCGCGGCAGGAGCAGTTCCAAAAGGCGATCAAAAAGGTGAGGGCGGTGCAACGGATGAGACGGAATCGCGGGTTTGCGTTTAGTCAGACTGAGGGTGGGGCTGGTGCTGGGAGGTTGGATCAGACGAGGGTGATTCGGGCGTATGATACATCGGGGGGGAAGCCGACGGGGTATTGAGGTGCTGGGGTTGGACTCTTTAGACCGGAGGTGTATTATTTTTTGCATATCTTACTACTACTTGGATACAATCAATCTGCCTACCAGTTGGATGGGATGCGAGCGTGGGTCATTTATTGGGCCTGATATGGTCACAATAGACCGTGCTGCCAGTGGTGCAACGATGACGATGTCAACATTGTAGAATTGTAGAAACTCAAAGTCGAGTTAGTTGTAGCAAGCCAGAGAGAGGTACGCTTCAAGTTGGACCTCTTCATGGGCAACGATGACTTACTCTCGCTGAACGAGAACCCACTCGCCGCGCACGATCGTGTTCCTTTGGATGTAAACCGCGTATATCTACCGTACTGCACTCCCCTTACGTCGGGTTGGTCACCTGCTAGTGCGCGACGTTTGTGTTGGGTGACTACGCCAAGGTGTCGAGCCTACTGTGAGCGTAGAGTCGGATTCACGAGTCATGAGCATCACGGTGAAAGGATTTCACTTGGCTTGGGCACTTCCAATTTGACGCATGCCAATACGCGGCGAATTCTCATATCCCAATGTCCCGAGGATTGGTCAGTCTTGCAATTTGGATCTAGACTGAGTCACTGGTGCATGCATGTACCGTTCAATCATTCATATTGTCAACAAGGTCTCTGCCGACGATGCACTCAGCTGTGACGGAGCTCACCCCGCAACAAAGAAGGCTTATAAGCTTACTGGTAGTATGGGAGAATCAGTGGACGCAGAAATATTCTATGGTTGGGTACCAGTAGACACAGTGATTCACGTATGGTAAGATACCAGTGGGCATAGGAGTGAGCGTATGGTTTGATAACAGTAGGCGCAGAGATCCATGCATGCGGAATGTGGCGATGAAGCCAGTAGAAGGGCCGATGTATGTGTCCATTTAATCGCTAAGCCTGACCAATTTTAAATTTACCTTCCGCATGCGGATGCGGTAGTGACGGCAATAGATCATTCAATTACCGGGAAGCAAGAATGATTAGCAAGCAGTGGATATACTTTAGCTAGAAGGCCCTGTATGTCAGGCAAACCTTCCGGTGAAGGTGGAAGTGAGGTGAGAGGTGAGAGAGGTGATGCATGTGGGTCCATTGGGCGTGGCAAGATTGAAATATTGTCCGGATCTACACAAGGACTCGGAGTGATGAATTGGGTGAGATTCGTAAGATAGCGTACATCTGGTTTGAGCGGTCTTTGCTTGACAGTGGGTGCTCATAAGATCTATTGCACGAGAGAAACGGACCGTGCACGAGGGAAAATGGGGACTAGCTCATCAGGATCTCGCAGAGGCTCAGGCTCAGACTCGGGCTACATACCTCCAAGTCATGTCCTGTTGACGGTTGAATGCGTGGGGCATCACATCCTCATTACGCTCACACATCTGTCCCTTTTCCCTTTCCCACCAAGTACAGCCGTAGTCGGACAATACGTTTCTAATCTTTCTCAGTGCTTCTCTGGTTTCTGTAAATTCTAAATAAATTACAACACTTGGAAAACAAAGGTCAGATCATCAGACATTAGAGTTATATACCACCATCAGCGCTACTGGTTTTCCTCTCTTCCATCTGTATCTCTTCGCCCTCGTTCTGCCCAGCGGCTGAAGCGAACATAATCGCGCTTGCAACAGTGTCATCGCTAGACGCCGTCGATTCGTATATGAAACCAAATGCCGTATCGATCCCGCCTCGATGTCTACCCCGGAGATCGTACGCATAAAGTTTGCGCAAGTTCAGAATAAATCGGGGGGTGAGCGTAATCGCAGGTACAGTTTGCACTATATTCAGGAATATCCACGCGCCTTCCGATGGAAGGACCCCTAGATAAGAAAGCAGGTTCACGAGTGCATAGGCCAGGATGCTGTCCATAATCATCTCCTGTTAGCTTAGTGAAATGGAAGGAAGGACGATACGGAGACATACACGAGAAAGTAGGTCATGCCTTCCCTAACGAGGAGGCTCATGTAACGGTTCAGGCAGATATGCTTTGTTGCTCGGTGCACTTGGAGTGCCTCCCTCACAAATTTGTTAACGACGAGCAGACACATTAATGTACCAAGTGTGAGCTGGACGGTATCCATAGTAATCTCGGGCCAGATGGCGGAAGGAGCCTGCCCTGCACAAAACGAAAACTCGAGCACTTGGCCAGTAGCTGCTATATGATGGGAATCCTGATGTGCAGTATGCACGATATGAAGCCATGTTTCACATACCTGAACCAGCCCAATCGCTGGACGTAATACTAAAAATCAAACATGCGATGACCTCGATGACGTACAACGCGAAGAGGGCACCCAGGATGAACCTGGATTGACTGTACAATGCCCACATGCGGAGAACCATTGCCACTGACGATATCAACATGATTCATCTCAACGAGAATGAAATGAAATCTCACAATCTGCAGAACAGATGAAAATCGATGCAACCCACTGAGAAAGAATAGTAAGTTTTCCACCTTTTTGCGTCTTTGAGTAAAGTAGACATTAAAGATATTGAGATAATGTACTCACAACTATTTAAACATGATCAGTCTCCGGAAATCTCATTGATCAGTGTAAGATGGAGCGTGAATACGCACGTCTACCAGCGGTTCAAATTACTTTAGTACATTGATCATCCATGTTTCAAGAAGTTACCTCTGCAGGTCCAGGGAGGAAAGAACTTCCCACTGTGATCGAGTTGGGTTAGTTCAAGTTCAAACCGGGAATTTCTGAACATACAGAGGGAAAAAAGCCTAGCGCACTGATCAGCGCTGAGTGGATATGTACTGCAGCAGGAATGTACATACACGGTACTACACAAGCCAACGTAGCGAGCCTGAGGTTATGAACAGTTAGCCCTGATACACCACAGTGGACTTGATGGCTAGGAATCAGAAGGATACACACGAGAACGAATATTGTAGACACCCGAGTCCAGGGCTTGTTCTGCACCCATGTTAGCATGAATAGCTGCTGTTGAAAAGTCACGTTTTCTAACCCATATGTATTCAATCTGCAAAATTGTGAGCCACGAAATTTTTTCGCATATCATACCAACAAAGAGGGGGACATACCTCTGCTGAGATTGTGAGGACTACCAATGTTCTGGTTATCAAATGCGAAGAAACATATACAAGTATGTGTTACTTACTGTAGTCATATCCGACAGCAATGAGTGTGATAACTTGTAGGGAGAACGATAAGGTCGATGGGAAGCACTGAGTTTAACTTGAACATACGGGTTGCATAATTGTTGAGTTGAATGCTTGTAACAGCTTGCTGCAGAGTAGACGCCATGAGAAGTTCAGTGAGACAAAAAAAGACCTGCAAAGAATCACTTGGAGTAAGGGATTTCACACACCGACGCTCAAGGGCCTAGATAATTATAAGCCAACACTGGCGTGAGCAGAGCGGGGATATCATGATCGTGCGTGTGAGCGACTATGTAGAACCGTGGGAGCGAGCAACTTGAACGGAAGGTACCCTTCAAGTAATGACGCAATCAATTATGTGATTGCCGCAGGTCACTGTAACCTTTCGATCGACAATTACTGGGACTCCCACACTCACTGGTAGTATATGGCGCTTTGCTGGGGTCTAATCTATCTGCGACCAAGCAAATTGCAGTCGACAAGAATAGCTGACGCTCAAAAAACCGCTGTCTTCCGAGCGCTTGGAATTGGTGTGTCACGGTGTAATTCAACAAAAGGCTGAGCGCTGATCGGTGGCGGCCGCCTGTCGTAATGTGGCATTGCTGTGCGTCTCGTGATGACATGTAAAGTCAGCCGCACAGGCACCCCGGATCCTTTGGGTCGTTGTACGGACCGATCTACTCAGCTCCATTGTCATATCAAGTGCTTTCTATGGCGCGGTATGCAGGCAAACGCAAGTAGCCTCCTGCTCCTGCATATTAGTAATTGAAATTTATTGATTAGGGAGCGCTTTTGCCACTTGACCAAGTTTTTCACCATGTCAGTGTCCCCCACTAATATCCATTTCCATCGTTGTGGTCACGAAGACCATTTGTATTCAAATCAAAGGTTCTTGTAAGTAAAATTTTTCAAGGAATCTTGCACAATGTAACACATTTCTCAGGTAGCGGCTCTATAATATTTCCGTTGTTTCTCCAATTCGCAATGCCTCTGAGACTCCTCAGTAGGGCTCATCTTCACCCCATTCCGCGAGTTGTTATTGTCAAAACCCCATCTTTCTGTTCCAGTCAATGTTAACAATTTTCATCTTCATTCTAGCGGCTTCTTCATTTCTAGCATCAATCGTGGGGGTAGTGAATGCAACGGTATGACTCCAGTGTGTGTAGCGAAATTACTTATAGTTCAGACGTATCCTCAAATTTTTTACCCATTTTCAGTGTTCAGGTCGTGAAGTCATGCTCACTACCATGGGTGATCCTCTCTTTGACGTAAAGGTATATTTTGGTTTTCAGAGGGAGAAAAGCTCAGGATCTGATCACAGGGCGTAATTACATCCTACTACTCTGTGGTCGCGGAAGTGAATACATTGATCTCTGAATAACTTCTTACCCATATGGCGTGACCTGGCCTGGTGGTGAGGATGGAATGAGAGCCGAACTCACTAACTGCCTGTATGGTATGACCCTACTAAAGCGCTC
>JBBPLC010000323.1:0-28844 GCA_038089535.1 Hemileccinum rubropunctum | reverse complement strand
CTTCAACCCCGTGTGGACATCCGGCCCATACGCCTTTACGTTCGACAAGGAAGGGAGGATCGTTCGTCCCGAGACATACACGCCGGAGCCTTACCCAGGGTATCACCGTGACCGTGCTCAACGTCTCTATTTCGAATCCGTCCAAGCCTCGCGCTCCCAGGGTCTTTCCAGGCGTGATGAAAAACCCTGGAAGAACGTGGCAATTACGGAGCAGGACGACGCCGAGTTTGCAGCGATCCAGGCGAGGGCGTGGGCAAGGGCGAACGCGGTGGGTGAGTGGGAGAACCAGATGTACTATGGGCATCTCAATGCGCAGCGCGGGATGTATGAGCAAGGGGTGCCGGAGTTTGTGCACACCTGGCCGCCGCCACCACCCCAGAGACGTTGATGTGCCGAGTGTCAGTGTGGATATGGATACCCAAAGTCTAATGATACCCTCGGTGGATGAGACGGTCCTATTTTTTAAATTGATGTATATACTCGCCTCCTGTTCAAGTTGTGCGCACACTGGGTGTGTGTAGTATGATGTGTTGTCCTTTGCGTGTCGGCTCTAAATGGGAGAGATGGGTCGAGAAAAAGGATTTATAACGATGACTTACATATGTATATACCTGGCTTGCGGCTTGCTCGCTGGCGTGTCATTGTCAGAAGTTGACGTGCAACGTCGCGGTACTAGTACGACTTGTCACTGCCACTTGAATCGTGTCGGACATCCTCGGACTCGGGAGTTGTTCTATACCTGGCCACAAGCCCGGTCCCATTCCACTGGCATTAGCCACAAGATGTCCATGTGCACCAGGCACTGGTGCATCGACGAGCCACTGGCAGTACTTGAGGACTCGAAGTTAAAGAAGGATGAGTGACTTTTACAGGAGAATTCAATTAGCCTGAGCAGCCTGTCAGTGCTGTCACGGAAGCTGAACCCAGAAACCCGATGGTTGAAACATGTTCATGTTCAACGCGCGCCATCTCGCAAATCACCGACTAGCCGATTACTAGTATCATAGCCGTTACAGCAAAAACAACGCACTAGTCTAGAGTCTCATTAGCAGGGACTCACCTCGGAGTCTCTTACCACATGATAAGCGGCATCAATCCGTACTTTTTTTTTTTTTGCGTGCGATAATCAGCGGGTCGAAACGTATCCGACAGGCAGTGATTGATCCTGACTCCTCATGAGACAACTCAGGCTGCCGCACTACGGTAGCTTTCACTGATCATGTACTGCTACCGTGCCCTAATTCCTCCTTCGAGTCAACTGTGCCGTACGCATGTGACCAATCTCGCAGACATGTGGTAACGTTCATCATCATGGTAAGTCTGCCAACGACGAGCCAAACGTGGTGCCAAACTCAAAAGGCCCACAGGGAGCTTGAATTCCGTTTGATGAATCGATTTTGGTCAACTCTTTACGCACAATCCCTACCTTCCGGAATGATGCTCCACAACGCTAATTTAGAAGATCTAGCCAGCGCTGACTCGGATTCGTCGCCTTATCTACTGTCCATTCACATCTGCCTGCTAGTCCGAGTCTGAATCAGTCTCCTGCACACTTCGGTGCCCATCTTCTCTTTCCTGCTCTCCGGTCTTATGTTTCAGGTCTCTGCAAATCCTGGTGCCGACATTTCCTTTCCTCATGGAAACATCTGCCATCCGCTGGATCATCTGTTTGTGCAACATTGCCTTTACTTGCGTTCTTGCGCAGGATAAAGCGTGGTTCGACTCTCCCGCTCACTCTTCTGCCACTCGCACAATCCCTCGTTAAATATGCTGACAACGTGCGGATGCTCGTGGACGTCGTCATGGGTCAATCTTTGGTCGTTGCAGCCATGATGGGTTTAGGACTGGTTTGGGTGAGCGGGGTTGGCAACTGACCCTTGTGGGTATTGCCATTGGACCAGCTTTTATCGGTGTCTTCGTGCGGGTTGTCCGCCAAATCCGAGGTGAGGAATAAGCGAGCCTGCAAGGAGGTTGCAAGGGTATGCTACGAGGTACGTTCACGATATGGATGCTCGTAGCTTTACCTCATTTGACAAAGCCACTTGCATCTGCCTTCCCAATGGTGTTCGCGGCACGTTCGTTGAAGGATGCTCGTACGCGCGGTCCTTGTCGCTAATGGCACCTATACATATCTCCGGATGATTCAAGTGCTCAACCTTGTCGTCTTCATGGTCACCATTGGCAGCCAGCTCATGGCGTTCACGCAAAGGATCACCAAAACCGTACAAGCGACAAGCGCAGGGGGCCGTTTGCTAGGCTCGCAAGCGGGGTAAGTGAATGGTTCGGTCATTGAGTTTCTTTCCCTCGCATTTTTGTATCACGGTGCACTCGCGGATCTTTTTTCTTTCTTGGTTAAATCAATGAGGCTAGGGTGTTTCGTTGGAACTCCTATTTTTCCCATCAACTTGAGACAATCCAACTCAGTCATTCATTTTCATCTGTAATACTAACGCATACACTCATCACCCTTCATCAGTTGCATAGCAGCCTACAATGGTCATTAGGTCGAAATTGCACTAAATAAATTATGCCGTTTATCTTCTACCGTTGTACATGGTGCAGGAAAATGAAACGCGAGAGTATTGAACGGTGTTTGGACCACGGGGTCGCGTCGTTGAGCTCATTGTATGAGTTGTCACTTGGTATTATTCGTGTGTGGACCCGAGCATTGGCAGAAGTCAGCGCTACAGCAGTCGCCTTTTTTGACCAGGCCCCCGGCCATGACGCGGATGCAGCTCTGGCGAATGTGATTATAATCTACACTATTGGCATTGGGCTCGGTTCGTTGGCACCAAGATTGGTCGAGACAAAACGGTTGTTGTATTCGGTGTTTTCGGTATGTAACTCACTCGGACTTTTCGAATGATACCATTTGGGAGATATGTGTATAAGCGATGATATTGCAGTAAACCGAGGTATTCGAAAAAGATACGCGACGGACCCATGTTGAAATGACAAACGGCCCGAGCAATGATGGTTCTCCGAGCGAAGAGAATATCGCTGGAGGGTCAATGTCACGTGGATCAATGCGTCACAGCCTGTCAAGTTGCCTTGTTATTCTGTAGAGACTCGGACGCTATGGGATCGCTTTGAACGTGGGCAGACAATGAGAAGACAGGAAGGTCCACATCGCGTCGTGCGTTCCGCATTCCACTTGGACCACTCCCTGGAAACACGATGCTATAAAGAGGGTGCCCTCCTCGCCCTTGGTCTGACCAGAAACGCGATCTCCTCCTGTCTTCCTCTCAAAACTTTCCTGTGACTTGTCCTTGCCACTCCAGTGGTCCCGGAGACCATACCCATTCTGTCCTCACTTGCTGTATTCCTGATCCTATATCAGACCTACTCGCGCTCTACCCACTCGTTCAGTTCACATAACCGCACCTATACCACTCACCCCAATTCACAATGAACTCTTCTGCGAAAGCCACGTCGACCACCACAGGGACAACGACCACTGCCGTCGCCCCTGCCTCCATTCCCGCCACATCAGAAAGAGATGGCATACCTCGTCCTCACCCCACGACAAAGGTACGTGGTCCCCATAACGTCGTTCGAAGTGGCTCGAGACTAATCGAAATATCGCACAGGACGCAGTGATGCCAGCAACGACATCGACGAATCGTGACTCCTACCTCGACACGTTCTTCAACCCCGTGTGGACATCCGGCCCATACGCCTTTACGTTCGACAAGGAAGGGAGGATCGTTCGTCCCGAGACATACACGCCGGAGCCTTACCCAGGGTATCACCGTGACCGTGCTCAACGTCTCCATTACGAGTCCGTCCAAGCCTCGCGCTCCCAGGGTCTTTCCAGGAGGGAAGAAAAACCCTGGAAGAACGTGGCGATTACGGAGCAGGACGATGCCGAGTTTGCAGCGATCCAGGCGAGGGCATGGGCAAGGGCGAATGCGGTGGGTGAGTGGGAGAATCAAATGTACTACGGACATCTCAATGCGCAGCGCGCGATGTATGAGCAAGGGGTGCCAGAATTTGTGCACACCTGGCCGCCGCCGCCCCAGAGGCGTTGATGGGCCGAGAGTCAGTGTGGACAGGGATACCCAGAGACTATTGATGACCTCAGTGGATGAAAAGAAATTGTTCTTTAATGTGATATATATACTCGCCTCTTGTTCTGCGCACACTGAGTGTGCCACATAGTCCGTTGTCTTGTCCTTTGCGTGCTGGCTCTAAATGAGAGGATAGGTTGAGAGGAAGAGGAATTTATATTTATAATGACGACGACTTACATATGTATATACTTGGCTTGCCTGCTGGCATGTCATTGTCAGAAGTTGACGTGCAAACGGCGTTGCCCGTCGTCGCGACTCGTCCAACACTGCCACCTCCGAGTTGACGTCGGGTTCTTGCATCCGCGTTTTCCCTCCTGGTCCCACTAGCAGCCACAAGATGTCCAAGTTCTCCATGCTGCACCAGGTAGTGCATCGACGACCCAGCAGTATTCGAGGCAGGCAGAGAAAGGGTGCGTGACACTGGCGGGGGGATTTAGAAGCCTGTCGCAGAAGCTGAACCCAGAAACCATTTCTGTCAATATTAATGCTGCCAATCAACCGAGTCACAGCTGAAACATGTTCATGTTCACTGGAAACGTACGGCCATGCGGCGCACATCTCGCAAATCACCGACTGGCCAGTAGTACCGTAGCCCTCACAGCAAAAACAACGCATCAGTCTAGAGTCTCAGGGAGACTCCGAGGTGAGTCCCTCGCTGTCCCTCGCGGTGTGATCAAACGGCGTCAACCCGCACTTCTGCATGCGATAATCAGCGGGTCGAAACATATCCGACAGGCAGTAATTGATCATGATTCATGAAACAACTGCCGCACTGCGGTAGCTTTCACTGATCATGCACTGCTACCCTGCTCTGATTCCTCTTTCTGTCAATGCCGTACGGATATCTCGCAGCCGCATCATAAAGTAAAGCCATCATGGTAAGCCCGACAACGACGGGCCGAATATGGTATCAAATGAAAAGGCTCATCAAGGCGCATCTACGGGAAGCCGGAATGCCGTTTGATACCCTCCGATAGCTTAGCAAACGGGTTCGGTCATTAACTCTGGTTCCCGGGTGGGTTAGCAAGCTGATATGCCGATGGTCAAGCAGGGTGCGTTCTGATCCAACTCCTAGTTGAATCACTCGATGAAGGGTCGAGTGTCATCGTCACATCAATGTAGCCCCAACGTACTCTGAGCTGCTCTTGTCTTGACAGCGCAAGGTAATACACCTTCCGGCATTGGTGTTCTTTTTCCACAAACTTCACAGCAAACTTTCGTCATTCAATATATGAATTAATTTCGGTCAACACGTTGCGCATAATCCGCAAGTTCCGGAAGGATGTAACTTTACAAGGTCTAGCCGGGCGCTAACTCACCGCCTTATCTACCGTCCATTTGCGTCCGTCCACTGGTTCTTCGCCCATCACCCTCAACCTTTTGCACCCTTCACTCTTCCAGACTTCGTGATCATGTCGTCAAGCCTACAGAGCGATCTGGACAGCCTCCAGCTGAACAACTATGTATCCCGTACGTCCAATTATAATAGGTCGTTGATTAATCTCATGAACTTTACTAGTTGTGATGGTTACTGGAGTCGTGTACGACTATGGTGCGTCATGAGCGCCGAGTCATGTCCATCGATATTGGAATAACACCAATGAATTTAGTCCTCACCTTTCCAATCGAGGTAACTTCTGCTGGTAAACAGTACCGATCCTTCCTAACTAGCATTCCGAACTAGATAGCCTATGTCTGGGTAAGTGGGTATGTGTCGACAAGTGATGTAGTGCTGATGATATCATAGAATAGACCATGGACATGGGTCTCTACTGTGTTCGTTCTTGTATGTATCAAGTTTGCTAGCCGTGCCTGTCACTCATCCTTAATCCAGGTCCGGTATTGTGGTTTGGTTTCAGTTATGTAGGTCTATTATTTTAGTGACATGATTATCTGGTGTTGACCTTGATACTCGAAGTTCTTCCTCAATTTGTAAGTTGATTCTCTGGGTTTGGCATCATCTTGAACTAAACTATACAAACATTCAAGCAGGGACCACCTTCATACCTGGTCCCTTGTGGGTAAGATTTTCCTTGACTATTAGTATATTTTGTTGATTCTTAATGATATGAATACTATCAACAACTCCTAGATGTAAGTATTTAATGTTTATCCTTTGAGTTCATGGCTAATGTCAATTTGATAGATGTAAGTGTTTTTAGAATTCACAAACAATGATTTGATTATCTTTTCAGGTAACATGCTCTATTATCTAGCTCGTTGGACTGATCCCATCTTCAAAAATGCTGCTGACTGTGAGTTAAGTTTGCTTTTCTTTAACATGATAATTCATAAACATCTATGATAGTGGTGATGATATTTCGAGTCTATGCATTATATGGCCAATCAAGGAAAATTCTTGGAGTACTTCTGCTGATCTACATTCCAGAGCTTGTGATTAGCATCATAGAGACTGTTATATACAGTATCCCAAAGAATGCTTTATGTATGTCCAACATTTTTTATCCGCGTAACATAAAGGAAGTTGAAGTTCTGATGATTGTCTCATAGTGATGATTCCTTCACCACCTGATCCATCAGTCTGCATATTGGAATATCCTTCATGGACTTGGGGCAGATTCTCTGTCATTCCCGTGATTGTTTTACAGGGTGTCATGTGTATACTGGTCATCTTTCAATCCTGCAAACAACTGGTTCAGTTATATCAAATGACTGGAAGATGGCAAATCAACAAGTATGTCAGAATCCTTGTTGAGCAAGGCATTCTATACTTTTCCCTGTATGTCCTCATCTTTTTGTCCAGCTATATTGTATACATGTACTAGTTATCAAACTGATGCATGCTTGAATTAATAGGAATCTCCTCTATGTTATATTGATTGAACGCCTGTTCACCATCAATGTTGGAGAGGTAGCCAGCCTCATTCTGGATCCTGTTTTTGGCGTTTTTCTCTACACCATGAACCCCAGGTTCATATTGAGCATCAGAGAATTGTATTCTCAGAGTGTTCATGGAGAAGGCATAGACACTGGATTTGGCATCTCAGGCTATGGCACAAACATTGGAACTGTACTCCATTTTGCAGATGTTAGGTTGGATTCGGAAGAGATACCTTTGGAAGAGCAGAGGGTTGGAAATGGAAGGTAAGTAGAGTTTTTTGAATGTGTGAATTAGATCTTGTCAAAGCTAAGCTCTGATACTAACAGAAGAATGGCATGAAGTCAGATTAAGATCTTCGATGCAATTTTTCTTTTGATACCTAGATCCCAGAGATAGCGTGTTTGCTTGTACCAATACAATTTTCCTTCACCTTTTCGAATCTACGTGTTCCGCTCGCTGTCTATCTGTCTCCACCTTGGGGTAAGTTTTTAGTGGGTGGGGATGCACGATGTCCTGGATCGAAGGCATTGGTTGACCAACAAGAGATAGCAATCTGAGATACAGGTTGAAAGTAAAAATACAGGACAATGTGCAAGAACAGGGCTGTTACTGATTTCCGCAGGAAGGATATACACAAACTGAACAACAGTGTAACATACCAGACGAAAAAGTCACAAGTATGTCAAACACAACAAGAGGACGGAGTGGGTACTATGCATTCTCAAGATGTGGTATGAGATGGGTCGACTGTACATCGTGGAACGAACAAAAATGGACGCGTACGTATCGGAAAGATGGATAGTGCATGACGAGGGAAGATCGATGCGTACGACACCATTGCGCAAGGTGGACGAATAAATGTTTCTTCGAGGTATTCTAGATGTGGGGTAATCAAGGGTGACCATAACGGCTTGATGCGGATGTCAGGCAGTTATGAGTATCAAAGTATTCGAGTGGAGCTGAACGCGAGTGGGGCTGCAAGACAACAACATGGGTTGATGGGGTGGTGATTCGGGTTGACCCCATTAACTATTGGAGTTCATGACTTTGTAGTCGAGGGTGAGATGGACGGTGTGACAGGCAACGCGCCAATGTCCTCCGTCTTTGTAAGAGTCAATCTACAAGTATTGGTTAGTGCCAAACCGAGGAATGCATACCACCATCTCCGTGGTACGCAGAGTCACGGGAAATCAAAGACAAAGAAAACTTACTCGGTCACGAAATGAGTTCCTCGCTTTGGGTCCTTCAGCCTCTTTTCTCGAACCTTTCTCACTTTTCTTTCTGGCCTGACAACGATAATTGGTACGGGACTGTGGGAGAGTGCGTACTTTGATACGGAACCCACGCCTGCCAAAACAGGGATCCCTGTCAACACGACCGCCGGAAAAGTAAATCTAACTTACCGCTGAACACGCCACCGGGTCTGCCCGCACCAAAACCAAGGACCCGCCTCTGACCACGCGTACCGACAACGACGGAATCGGGACGGTAAAGCGCGATAAGGCGATCGAGAGTTGTGGTCACACGACCAGCAATAAATTCGAGAATAATCGAAATCTCGAAAGGGCGTTTAAAATGGAACAATCGATAAGATGGAAGGAATACCTTGCGATCCGGATCATATTCGACGCATTTGTCCTGGATTTGCCTCATTAGGTCTCTCGCTTCTTCCCGAACGAGTTCATGGTCCTTGTCTACACACGAGTCAGAAACACGTGAGCTGTAAGTAGATGGATAGCTACCTAGCTCCTCCTGATCAATACCCCTGAATACAATGAGTTCGTCGCCATCTTGAACAAGGCACTCGAGGGCCCACTCCAGTGCTTCTCTACCACTTTCGTCGGGACTCGACGCGCATAGAAAGACGCGCGTGGAATGATTTCGTGCATAGCCATCTGACTGGACGTGAAGGGTGAAAGAGAACATGGACGCGGCAGGGTTCTCAAAGGTGTCAAAGGATACCTTGGGGGTATATCCCTGAGACACAAGCGGGGCGGAGATGGTAGATTGGGGATTTGGGGATAGCAAGGGTGAGGATGCGCCAGGTCCAAATTGTGGCTGGCAGGGCGAGGCAGTGGAGAGGAACGTCGCCAGCGACGATGAGGAGGTTGTCCTCGGCGGAGCGCCAGGACGCGGTGGCGGCGAGGAGGGGGAGGGGAGACCGAGAGCAGGCGAGGATGGGCGGGATGGTTGCTTGAGCGCGGAGCGTAGCATTGAGAGAATAATGGAAAATTGATTATTTTTCACTTGGCAAAGTAACAACGTATGATATTATGTAATCAGAAGTTATCCCTCCTTACCCCCATCTTCATCGCTGCGAGCCATAGCTAGTCATGTCCACTCCCTCCAACGAAGAGAAACGTCAGCTGGAACAAGATCCAAAGGAAGCTGTCGTCGACAACGATGCATCTACTGTTCAGAAAACACCCTTGGCTGATACATGGCAAGCCGTCTTTTCGCCCCAGCACAATGCCTACTACTTTTACAACGCATCCACCGGCGAAACAACCTGGGTTAACCCTCTCCAGCCATCTCCTTCTGACCACTTATCCTCTTCTACCGAGACCCAAGGTACAGGAACAGAGGCAGAGGCAGAGGGCTCGGATGATATTGTCAATCCCTACGACCCGAACTCCCTCGAAGCGCGCGCTATTTCGGCGGGCATTGATCCCTCCCTTGCCCATCTTGATCCGTCCCTTGCCGGTCCTTCCTCTCTTGCACACACAGGGAGCTTTGCTGCAAGGTTTAACTCACGCACCGGCGCATTCACAGCAACTGATGGGCGGGCGCCTTCTCATCTATCCGAATATGAGCGTATGAAACGCATGAACGCTTTCTATTTTGACGTGGGTGCGTGGGAAAAAGAAGTAGAACAGCGAGATGCAGCGGATAAAGAGGTGGGAGGAAAGAAGAGAAAGAAGCCGACGAAGAAGGACCTGGTGGGTGTTTAACTATCTGGTTTCTCCTTTTCATCATCATATCTCTTTTTGCGTGCATCGCGGGAGACGACGGATTCAAGACGGAACACATCATCGACGGACGGACGTACTGACGTTCTCGGCCCTATCCAGGAACGTTTCAAAGAGCAAAAGAAGTTGAAAAAGATCGCCAAGACCGCATGGCTGAGGACATGACAAGCATCTTCTCCATCCATTTATCGCTACCTTGAAGAAACTCCATGTAGTAACAATTTGTGTATTCCCGATTGTGGTTTCACCTCAAAGCCGCATGATGAGATCATGCATTATGGAATTTCTACCGTACTTGACTTTACCAATGCCACATTTGGCCTTGCGACCTAAGCTTCACCGATTCAATTTCAAGCCACTGGGAAGTTGCAACGCACCCGCGAGCTGTCTTGCAAAATAGCTGCAATCCATATGGAGGTATGCCAGGCTCTAATAGTGAAACACAGCAGGTCAACACGGGTATCTTCGTCACCGTCACAATATATCTTCTGATCGTCAGATCATTAGCCTCAGTCAGGCCGGCCGGCCGTCAGAGAAACAAAAAGTGGTTGCAAGCAGTCTGTACTAATCTGCAAACGTACTCTTTCAACGACACTTTGCGTAAGCGAGCTCGACTCAGATCAGAGAAACAAAAAGCTGGTAGCAAGCAGTCACGCCAGCGGTTTGTAGCAGTTCGCGAGAAAAAACTTTTCCGTAGGACCCTTAATTGTCTTTATGATCAGCTTCAAGCCGGGGTAGTATACAGTCGACACTCTAATAACACATACCCCCTCGGGATAGGGCCAGCAGTATGTGTTTTTGGAGAGTATGTGGTATGGACGAGGTATTACAGCCATACAAAGCAAGTTGGGAAACCGAAAATGCTATGGGTTTTGAGAGGGTATGGGTTATAATGGGTATGTGTTATTAGAGTGCCGACTGTACCAGTGGACAAGCTCACTAAACCCCTCCTTTACTCCTTTAGAGTCGTTTATGAGTGTTCTGGCCAATGAGAGACTCGGAAAGTGTCCTCAAAAGCGTACGTTATTTTTGTGCTTTGCAGATAAAGTTTGAGAGCACTGATTGGAGGACAGGCTTACGAAAGTGCATCAAGCGATAACGTCACAAACTGCTCCTCCAGATGCCGGCAGGCAAGCTCAAAAATAACGCATTGGTTCAACAACACTTACAGTGCGAGTCTCATTGGCCAAAACACCCATAAGCGATGTACTATACGAAATGAAAAAAGGAAGACGAGTCGTTACGAACTTGATGGCTGACAGATTGGTTGAACGTAACAATGGACCCGAATCATCCTTACATGATCCGCTACTTCCGATAAATTTCCAACCAGGGTCGTTTGGATGCAGCACGTCACGGTTATAAAACCTGACAGCGACTGCCTAGCGAAAATCACTTCCTCGACACGCCATGCCAGTGATACTCTGTCGTTGGCTTGTCCTTGCATTTGTCCCTGCGCTCGTCAATGCCGGGCAGGTGCAACTGTCGAACCTCCAACTCCCTTCTAGTGCCGCTGCTCAAAAGCAGGCTGTGGTGGACCTCTTCAATGTCTCATACCAAGCATACCAGTGAGTGTCGTTTTCGCGGGTACAACCAATGACAGTTCCAACCTTCTTCATAGCAAATATGCATGGGGTCACGATGAGCTACTCCCAGTTTCAAGGTCATTTACTGACGATCTAAATGGGTGGGGAGCGACGATGGTGGATGCCTTGGACACCATGGTTCGTGTCGCGTTTGGGCTGCAGTGTTTCTGAACGCTTACGTGTGTCTGTGCATCTAGTGGCTCATGGGTTTCAATGGCTGGTTCGAAGAGGCCGTCGGCCATATCGCAACAGTGGACTATAGCCTCTCACAGACGGATTCACCAGTCAGGTAAAGTGCTGCTGTACATCCGACGAGCGGCGTTTGACACCCATTTAGTCTGTTCGAAACTACAATTCGTCATGTTGGGGGGCTCTTGAGTGCATATGAACTCTCTGGGGAGGATATATTGGTCCAAAAGGCAGAGCAAGTCGCACAACAAATGGCATATGCATGGATTGGGGTGAGGCTTTCAGTGCTCGCGTTTTCAAAGTTTGACGTGACTGTGGTACACAGAACAATTCGATTCCTTATAACGAGATCAACTTTGCCGATCATACACCTGTCTATGAAGATGTGAGTTTCCAAGGCCTCTTTAGCAATATTGCACCCACTAATGTCTCCCAGACCAGCATCGCCGGAGCTGGTACCGTACGTTCTTCCTGCTCACTTCGACAGCGACACAGTAATTATATCTTTATTAATAGCTTACCATGGAGTGGAATCGCCTAAGGTGAGAAAATGTTCTTACGAATGCTTGTATCTAAAAAATGCGCCAGTTTATACACCAAGAATGATACCTACCGTCAACTTGCTGAAAAATCGGTGCAACATATGATCCAAATGGTAATATTCTAATTGTTGTCCAAGCGCCACAGCCTCTTGACGACATTATGACGTGGTAGCCGACGACGCTGCCTGGGATGCCCGCATTATACATTGATCCTTCATCCGGAGATTCGGTTGGTTCCTACGTGGTACGTGACCCATTGTTTGATGATGTTAATCGGATTGCTCACCAGATGTAGTCATGGGGCGCAGGATGTGATTCATACTACGAATACTTGATCAAGTACGCGCGCCTCACAAACAATGACACATATGCAGATGCGTGGGCGGCCGCGGCTGATACCTCTATCAAGGAACTCTTGAGGGTACGTTACCGGAGCCCGGCTGACGGTGTTTCTGATGTGGTGGACTTTCACTAGACGTCGACTGTGGGCAACTGGGTTTACCTTGCCGACTATGATGACGGTCAAATTCTTCACGTCGGGTCGCATCTGGCGTGTTTCTATGGTGGGAACTGGATTCTTGGTGGGTCGAGAATGTCCTCTCTCGCGATGGAACTCATGTCGCCGTAGGCGGGAAGCTTTTAAACAATGACACCATTTTCAACATCGGTCTTCAACTGACCGATGCATGCTGGAACACGTATGCGGGCACTGCGTAAAATTTGCTTTTTCTTTCCCTTCAACTGCTGCAGACTCACCATCTTGATAGTACCGGCATCGGACCCGAGGATTTCGCCTACATCTCCAGCGATGGCAACTACACCGGTGGTGATACACCCACCGCACAGCAAATGCAGTTTTACGACGAACACGGTTACTACATCACCGCGTCGGACTACATCCTACGTCCCGAGGTCCTGGAGTCCAACTTTTATGCTTGGCGTGCGACAGGCAACACTAAATATCTCGACCGTGCTACCAGTGCTATCCAGAGTTTCCAAACGTACCTACCAGCTACGGTTGCATATGCTGGCATCAATGACGTCAACAACGTGACCTCGACCAAGATTGACGATACCCCGAGTTTTTGGTTTGGCGAGGTACTCAAGTACCTGTACGTGATATTTCTTAAATTTTCTGCTTTACTTAGCTTCCGACAGGTACTTGACGTTTGACGCTCCCGACACTATTTCGCTCAACGACTGTGAGTTCATGGGTCTCAAGTATATATTATATAATAGTTGATACTGAGCCTTCTTTTTTTTCCCATTCCAGACGTGTTCAACACAGAGTGTCACCCTTTCAAAGCACCTGCAACCGAGAGCATCTACTAGTACGGTTCGGGTTCTCTGTAGGACACTAGGGGAGACCTGTCTTGTCTTCCCAGTCATTGAATGTCTGCCGGTTTGGGATGCTTCCAGGTCCCATCCGGTCTCGACACGGATGATGTTGAGGCCTTAAATTAATGCATCAAATAATATACCCAGGCTTCGGCGGTTATGTGCCAGATGAGTTGTTAGCATCGAATGCTCGATATGATGAAAATCCAACGCCAACCACACTTCCTGGATGCGGTTAAATTTGTCAACATCGAATTTTGCCAGCTGATCCCCAGCCTCTCGTTACTGTCCATTTGGTCTCACTTGACACATGACACAGACTGGATCCGAAATTTTTTATGTCCTTCGGATGGTATCAACTCCGAGCCACGCCATCACTGCTGACAACGCCGAAGCGCTGATCGATCTGGTAGTATGTCACCGCCTCCTACACAAAACAGTGTACACAAAGATTGAACTGCACATACTCAGGCGGTTATTCCTTGCTATAGGGCTTGCACACAGAAGTCTTCCTCGCTGGCCCGCCATCTCCTACACATGCACGTGCCAGTGGCTGCTTTGACTCACGCGCCACCTGTCTAGTACGTTCGTAGGAGCGTGGGAATACAATGACTCGGAGACCGCGCTTGTTTGTCCGGTTTCTCCTTTCCATCATCTTCTTATACATCACCGACGGGACGCTTCCGGCCAAGTGCGTTTCAGCGAGCGAAAGAGGCTCACAGCGAAAAAGATCACCACGACAGGCGTGCATCCGGGTCGTGACACATCTCCACCCCTCAATCGTTACACCTTGAGAAGAAACTGCCTGAGGTGACCATTGGTGCATCTATGTACTCTAACTTCTGCAATACAATGCCCTAATTTGTTGTGTTGATCTGAACCTTTACCAAGCAAATTTCCGGCCAACGCATGCGCCGTTCATTCAAGTATCCTCCCATGAATCGGGGCCACGATCTGATCTGTGTCGTAAAATGGAGCTGCAGTCCACTTGGGGGTATACCAGGCAATTGATCCGTGTGCACATGGCAGCGTTGCGGCTGAAACAAGGCAGGTGAATACGATTTCTTTGTAACAATATATTTCCTCTCTGATCCTCAGCTGATGGCTAATTATAGTCGCGACTTCGTTCTGATAAAATTCCCACAAGACCGTTTCATACATCGGGTGTTCATATAAATGTACAGCAACTGCCAGCAAGTTATAAAACCCAATTGTTCTAGCAGCTGCCAGCTAGCCAAGACATTTGGGATCCCCTTCCTCGGAATACGTAATTGAAAACGTCGTCATGATACTCTGTCGTTGGCTTGTCTTTGCATTTACCCCCGCGCTCGTCAGCGGTGGGGCAGTGCAACTGCCGAACCTCCAACTCCCTTCTAGTGCCGCCACTCACAAACAGGCTGTGTTGGACCTCTTCACTGACTCGTACAAAGCCTACAAGTCAGTGTCGTTTTAGCAGATGCAACTTACGATGATTCCAACATTCATCGTAGGAAATATGCATGGGGCCATGACGAGCTACTTCCAGTTTCAAAGTCATATATTGACGATCTAAATGGGTGGGGCGCAACGATTGTGGATGCTTTGGACACCATGGTTAGCGTTGTGTTTGAATTACGGTGCTTCTGAATGCTCATGCGCGTTTATGTTTCTAGTGGCTCATGGGTTTCAATGGCTGGTTCGAAGAGGCCATCAGTCACATCGCAACAGTGGACTATAGCCTCTCACAGACGGATTCATCAGTCAGGTAAAGTGCTCCTGCATGTCCGACGAGCGGCGTTATGACACCAATCTAGTGTATTTGAAACTACCATTCGTCATGTCGGGGGTCTCTTGACCGCGTACGAACTCTCTGGACACAAGTACGATGTATTGGTCCAGAAGGCAGAGCAAGTCGCGCAACAAATGGCGTATGCGTGGATTGGGGTGAGCGGTTTTCAGTTACTACATCATAAAAGCTTGACGTGAACATGGTACACAGAGCAACTCGATCCCATATAGCGATATTTACTTTTCCAATCACACACCCGTCTATACAACAGTGAGTTTTCAAGGCGTTTTTAGCAATCCTGCGTCTACTAATCTCCCTCAGTCGAACATTGCTGAAGCTGGTACTGTACGTCCTTCCTACCCACATTGCCAGGGATGCAGTGAATCTATTCTTATTGATAGCTTACCTTGGAGTGGAACCGCTTAAGGTGAGCAAATTTCCCTACCATTCGATACTTGTATCTAAAAAATCCCCTAGTTTATACACCAAGAATGATACCTATCGTCAGCTTGCCGAAAAGTCGGTGCAACATATGATCCATATGGTAATGTTCTAATTATTTTCCGACCCCCGCCGCCCTCTAACGCCATCATGACGTGTTAGCGAAAAACGCTTACCGGGATGCCTGCACTGGTCATTAATCCTTCGACTGGGGATTCGGTTGGTTCCTATGTGGTACGTGTCCCACCATGTGATGATATAACTCGAATCGCTCACTAGATATAGTCCTGGGGCGGGGGGTGCGACTCATTCTACGAATACTTGATCAAATACGCCCGCCTCACAAACACCGATGACGATTCATATGCAGACGCGTGGTCGACTGCAGTTGATACATCTATCAAACGACTCCTGAAGGTACGTTACTCGAGCCGGGATGCCAGGTCTTTCTCATGTGGCACACTTTCACCAGACATCGACTGTGGGTGACTGGGTTTACCTCGCTGACCATAATAACAGCCGAATCCTTCATGTCGGATCGCACCTAGCTTGCTTCTATGGCGGAAACTGGATTCTTGGTATGTCAAGAATGGTTTCTGCTGCAATACGACTTACGTTGTCGTAGGTGGAAAGCTCCTAAATAATGACACCATTTTCAACATCGGTCTTCAACTGACAGACGCATGCTGGAATACGTATGCGGGCACTGCGTGAGTTTTATTTTCCTTTCGAACCGCGGCCACTCAATATCCTGATAGCACCGGCATCGGGCCCGAGGAATTTGCATACATCTCCAGCGATGGCAATTACACCGGTGGTGGTGCACCTACCGCAAAGCAAATGCAGTTTTACGACGAACACGGTTACTACATCACCGCGCCGGACTACATCTTACGTCCCGAGGTTCTAGAGTCCAACTTTTATGCTTGGCGCGCGACTGGCAACACGAAATATCTCGATCACGCTGTTAGTGCCATCCAGAGTTTCCAAAAGTACTTGCCAGCTACGGTTGCGTATGCCGGCATCTATAATGTGGACAATGTGACCTCGGCCAAGATCGATGACACCCCGAGTTTCTGGTTTGGCGAGGTTCTCAAGTACCTGTACGTGATATTTCTTTCTCATTTTCCGTCATCTTTCTGTTTGTCCCCCGTGTGCGACCGTGACTCGAATCCTTTGCCCTCCTCTTCGACAGGTACTTGACGTTTGACGATCCCAACAACATTTCTCTCAACGATTGTGAGTTCACACGTGCTCTCAAAGACATTATATAATGGTCGATGCTGAGCTCTTTTTTCCCGTTCCAGACGTGTTCAACACAGAGTGTCACCCTTTCGAAGCACCGGCAGCCAAGAGCGTGTACGGTTCGGGTTCTCAGTACTAGGGCAGAACGATCCGTCTTGTTCTCCGACTTACCAAGCGTCGCGGCTGGTTTGGGGTAGTCCCAGTCCCATCCGGTCTCGACTCGGATGTTGTACTGCTTTTTTTTTCAAGAGGGACGAATGCTGAGAGAGCCCTTGTGTCAGTGTTGAGACCTTCGTCGAATAAACTACCCAGGCTTCCACAGCCCTATGCCGGATAAGCTCTCCGCGCCGAATTCTCGACGATCGCATCGAGTTTTGAAATTTGAAGATCCAAAGCAACCACACTTCCGACTGGATGCGGTTAAACTTTGTTTAAATCGACTCTCGAGTTGATGTCCCTCGAGAAGATCATGCATCATGAAGCAGTCGTCTTGTTAACGGTCGGGATGCCATATATACCCTTCATTCGTTTTGACGCAAGTGAAAACGTGATCTTTTGCCTTTCGAAATTTCGTCCTCTCAGCTGTACGACCAGTACACCGACCGTCGGTCCGTGCTAACGTGACACGGGAGTTCGGATGGTTCGGACGTTACTATGACCCCAACTTGCTCGAGGCGCTGCGAGTCGCGATCCGAGTCGCAACGGCACCATAGGTCCCTCGCTGGCCCCATCCTCTCCCACTGTTACTTGCACACATCTATCTTTGCAATATTGCAGCATGACTCACGTGGCGGCGCATTCACAGTGGTTGACGGACGGGCAAGCGCACGAGAGTGCGTCTTGTTGTGATATAGTACTGTGCCTGGACGTAGTCTATGAGACCAGCCGCCGATAGACGTGGCACGGAGTCGAAGGACGAGGCGCGAGAGGGCGCGGCGGGGGCGTGGGGGAGCGAAATGGTTGAGAAAGTGTTGAGACAAATTGCTGAGGTGACGAGCGCAGACGGTAACGAGGGAAGTCGACAGGAGTGTCCGATGAGCCTCCAAAATCTGACGCAGCAGAAGAAGCACATCGACCCGAAAGTGTCGAGGTCGAACCGGGTGGTGAGGCTACCAGCATCGGCGCGGGAGGTGGTGACGAGGTTGATGGAACCCCCTACGAAATTGGTATTGAAGGGAGGATGGCACAGCAAGTCAATTCGAATCGATCGAGGGGGAGAGGTAGCGCGTCGTGGCTCGAGCGATTGACTACGAGAGGCGAGACACTCGATCAGCCCACATCATAGATTGACAACATACCTAAAGGATCCCCAGACCCACTAGTACCACCCGACTACCATATGCGGCGACTGAGCGACGCCGGGCTTGAGGGGGAGTGGTCATACAAACAATGGAGTCGAACTTCTTACCGCGGCCGGAACAAACATGTCGGGAGCACCCAACCGTGACGAGGACACCAGGAACAAGCCTATTAAACAGCTACAGGAAGCGTCAGAACTCGAGAATGCACAATTGGAGTGTACGGTTGCAGAGGACCCACCAGGGAGAGCTCCAGACGGCGGGGTAGACGGTCCGAGATCCAAATTGGCAACGTCAGAAACGTCGCATGGTGACGAGGATATGAGTGATCGACCTAAGAAGGTAAAGAAGATGTAAGAACGGCTACACAAACCACTGGAGCGCAGAGATGCAGAAAACTTACCTGGGAAAGCTCCGGATGAACCAGACGACTTTGGGCGCGACCCACATGTTCCAGAAGGTCCCCTTGGGCTACAAAACGTCCTAAAGGCGGTGGGAACGAGCTCAGCGACAGCACGAGTGTGCAACGTAAAGCTACAGCGGATTTGAGCAATCTAGTCGAGTTAGCAAGTCTTCAGAAAAATAGAAAATGGTTCTACGTCATAAACTGCTCCTCCTGAAGAACGCTGAACGAGCCGGAACGTGAAATTCAAACAATGGTGCTGCCCCTACTAGTAGTACGAGAGTCATAGAGTGAGCGCGGGAAAAAATGTGGAACAACGAGACTGCAGTACTAGTATTATTGGATGAAGTTTGACTAGACTGTCCAGCTTTTCCTTTTCATATCATCTCTTTTTAGGCGTATCATGGGAGACGAGTAATCCGGCGTGAACTACACCGGGCGGACGCACTGCCAGTGACACTACTCAGCGGCCAAGAACACAAAGCGCGATGATAGATTCAGCGCTACCAGTGAAAAAGATCGCCCAAGCCAAGACACGGTACGCGTCGTGACACATCTTCTCCACTTTCCATGGTTACACCTTGAGAAGAAACAAACTGCATGAGGCAACCATCGGTGTGTCATGATGTACTCTAACTTCTACAATACAATATCCTGGTACATTCAACTTGTGATGATCTAAACTTTTGCCAAGCTAGTTTCCAGCCGACGCACCCGCTGTTTCGAACCTTCAAGTATTCACCTCATGATCCGACCCGCGTCGCAAAATGGAGTTACAACCCACTTGAAGGTATACCAGGCAATTGATTCATCACACGATAGCGTTAGGGGGCTAAAACACGGCAGGTGAATTTCTCTGTAACAATATATTTTTTGAACCCACTGATGGCTAATTATAGCTGCAACTTCGTTCTGAAATAATTCTCACCATAACTGTTTCATACATATGCAACAGGTTATAAAACTCAGTTGATGTTGTTCTAGCAGCTGTTAGCTAGCGAAGATACTTGGGATCTCCCTTCTTCGCAATACGCACTCGGACACCCCGTCATGATACTCTGTCGTTGGCTTGTCCTTGCACTTGCTCCCGCGCTCGTCAATGGCGAGCCAGTGCAACTGCCGTACCTCCAACTGCCTTCTGACGCCGCCATTCACAAGCAGGCTGTGGTGGACCTCTTCACCGACTCATATAAAGCATACAAGTCAGTGTCGTTTTGGCAGGTGCCACCTACGACGGTTCCGACATTCATCATAGGAAATATGCATGGGGTCATGACGATCTATGTCCAGTTTCAAAGTCGTATTCCGACAGTCTGAATGGCTGGGGCGCGACCATTGTGGATTCCTTGGACACCATGGTTCGCGTTTGAGCTGCATTGTTTCGGAATGCTCATGCCTGGTTATGCTTGTAGTGGCTCATGGGTTTCCATGACTGGTTCGAAGACGCTGTCAGTTACATCGCAACAGTGGACTATCGCAACTCCCGCACGGATTCACCGGTCAAGTAAAGTATTGCTGTACATCTGACGTGCGGCGTTTTGACACCTATTTAGTCTGTTCGAAACCACGATCCGTCATGTCGGGGGTCTCTTGAGTGCGTATGAACTCTCCGGGAACAAATACGATGTACTGGTCCAGAAAGCAGAGCAAGTCACGCAACAAATGGCATATGCGTGGATTGGTGTGAGGCTTTCAGTGTTCACGCGTTCGAAGTTTGACGTGAATGTGGTACACAGAACAATTCGATTCCTTATAACGATATTTGGTTTTCCAATCGTACACCCACCTATGAAATAGTGAGTTTCCAAGGCGTTTTTAATAGTGCTGCACCCACCAGTCTCCCCCAGTCGAGTATTGCTGGAGCCGGTACTGTACGTCCTTCCTATCCACATTGCCAGGGATGCAGTGAATCTATCTTTATTGATAGCTTACCCTGGAATGGGACCGCCTAAGGTGAGCGAATGTCCCTACCATTCGGTGCTTGTACCTAAAGAACCCTCTAGTCTATACACCAAGAATGATACCTACCGTCAGCTTGCTGAAAAATCGGTGCAACATATGATCCATATGGTAATATTCTAATTATTTTCCGAACGCCGTGGCTCTCTAACGCCATCATGACGTGGTAGCCTAAGACGTTGCCCGGGATGCCTGCATTGTATATTGATCCCTCGACTGGAGATTCGGTTGGTTCCTACGTGGTACGTGTCCCACCACGTGATAATTTTACTCGGATCGCTCACTAGATATAGTCCTGGGGCGGGGGGTGCGACTCATTCTACGAATACTTGATCAAGTACGCCCGCCTCACAAACACCGATGACAATTCATATGCAGACACGTGGTCGACAGCAGTTGATACATCTATCAAACGACTCCTGAAGGTACGCTACTCGAGCCCGGCTGCCAGGTCTTTCTGATACGGCGCACTTTTACCAGAGGTCGACTGTGGGTGACTGGGTTTACCTCGCCGACCATAATAACAGCCGAATCCTTCATGTCGGATCGCACCTAGCTTGCTTCTATGGCGGAAACTGGATTCTTGGTATGTCAAGAATGGTTTCTGCTGCAATACGACTTATGTTGTCGTAGGTGGAAAGCTCCTAAACAACGAGGCTATTTTCAACCTCGGTCTTCAACTGACTGATGCGTGCTGGAATACGTATGCGGGCACTGCGTAAGCTTTATTTTCCCTTCGAACCACGGTCACTCAACATCCTGATAGCACTGGCATCGGGCCCGAGGAATTTGCCTACATCTCCAGTGACGGCAACTACACCGGTGATGATGCACCTACCACAAAGCAAATGCAGTTTTACGACGAACACGGTTACTACATCACCGCGCCGGACTACGTCCTACGTCCCGAGGTCCTGGAGTCTAACTTTTATGCTTGGCGTGCGACCGGTGACACGAAATATCTCGATCACGCCGTCAGTGCCATGCAGAGTTTCAAAAAATACCTGCCAGCTACGGTTGCATATGCTTGCATCGATGATGTGAACAACGTAACCTCGACCAAGATCGATGTCACGCCGAGTTTTTGGTTCTCCGAGGTTCTCAAGTATCTGTACGTAATCTACCTTTTCTGTTTCGCCTCTCCTTCCTTAGGTGCGACTTGAATCCTTCCTTCTCATCATCTCCTGACAGGTACTTGACGTTTGACGATCCCAACAAGATTTCGCTCGACAACTGTGAGTTCGTAGTAATGTTATATGACAGCCGATTCTGAGTCCTTTTTTTCTGTACCAGACGTGTTCAATACCGAGTGTCACCCTTTCAAGGCACCGAAGGCCAAGAGCGTCTACGGTTCGGGTTCTTCGTACTAGAGCAGAATGATCCATGTTGTACTCCGGGAGGTCCCATCCGGTCTCTTGATTGACTGATGGTCGATGAATGCTAGGGATACTTACATAGTACCTGTTGAAGTAGATTACTGGTGTCCTGTATAGATGACCCTGAATTGACAACATCGAATAAGCCCTGCGAAACTTTATCCGATCCGTACTGGATTGTCCCCGTAGCTCTTCCAATCCACACATTTCATTTGTCATGACACGAGTATATACATAGCACACACATGTTCCGCCTCTCATCCTCTCAACTAGTTACAAATGCAGACCGTGGCGGACATTGCTAACACCGTTTCATACAAGATATCCTGCCTATTCAGTTTCACCGACGAAAGCCTTCGCTTCCTCCGTGGCCTCGACCTTTTCTCCAATCTCCTCAGCCTCCTCTGGGTGCTCCTGCGCCCACTCCAAATCAATAATGAATGGATAGTTGGACCGTATCTCATCCACTGTCTTGTCTTTGAGTCCAGTGTAGGGCACTTGGGACTTCTTCAGCGACGGAATAGTGATTCCGATCTCCCCAAGGTAAGCCTCAACGTGCTGCGGGCCGTTAATCTCTAGGAACTCCACCAAGCTTGCTGGGGTAGCAGAAGGAGGGGTACCAGTGAAATACTGGCTTGGGAGAGGCCCGTACGACACGCCCGAGGATCGGGACCAGAGAGCGGCCAACAGGGTGGTGATCAGTACACTGCGAATTACGGGCGTGCCGTACATGGTGGGGATATTTCCCAGGTACTGCTCTGGGGAAAGGGACTTGACGGAGCACCAAGCTTGGGGGACCACGTCGAGGGTGTTTACCAGGTTAAGGTTCCACCCTTGGTAGCTAGATGCGCCGTCCGACTTGCGAGGCGGGAGTGTCTGTGTGAAGAGGTCGTTGAAGCCTACGTTTCCGGGACTGGCCCCCGCGGTAGGGTACGTCAGGGTGCCATCAAGGGGGCTGGCCCCAGACAGGGCGAGCGCGAGTGCGAGGGATGGAGAGAGTGCACCGCCGAGGCTGTGTCCAGTGGTGATAAATTTTGGAGACGCGGATTTGTCCACATTGGTGATGAAGTCGAGGAGCGTCGTTCCAGCGGACTCGGCACCCTCTTGTGGCGCGGTGGTGAGTAGTAAATGCACCGTGTTCACGGTTCCTGTCGCTATGTATGCACCTCCCTCTACGATGTCACTCGAGGGAATTCCTACTGGGGAGTTCTGGATCCCACCAGCCACCCAGGCCTTGAAGTCCGCGACGGTGTTCACTGCAAAGTTCTGCGTAAACCACACGTACAGGGACTCATTTGGAGTACCAGCGATACCAACGACGTAGGTCGGATGCACTGTGCCATCTTCAAACTGGAGGGATGGGTGGAAGGCTATGTACCAGGAGTTGTCAGGCCCAGTGTCAGCGTTTTCTGGCTCGTGCTTCCAGACGACTGGTCCCCAAACGAGTTGCCATTCTGCGTCAATGGTCAGAAGGGCAGCAATCACCCCTCGTTTGAGGGCTGCTTGAAGGGAAGCCTGGGTTCCCTTGACACGATTGACGAGGTTGGAAGCCAGAGATACACCGAAGACCTGCTGGTATGCGTTGAGCGACATTTTGGAGGCTGGGTAAATGTCGTGAACAGTGTGAGACGCCAAAACGTAGGCAGCACATAGTGGCATAGACTTACAGTCGGGCTGCACAGGAAATCTGCAGCCGAATGACGAAGATGGGCCTCATTATATGTGCGTCCATGAGGGGCAGTTGCCGGCCAGTCCTGGTTTCGTGGGAGTGGTGGACATAAAGCTGATCACCCAAATGTCAAAGAACTCGTCTGGAATGATCATGGGGCCTGTGGAGCATGCATCAGTAACATCTCTGACAGTCCACGAGGCTCTTGGTGGGAAACTGAGCGCAGGGGATGAAACTGATTCTGCCAGTTTAGGCCTCTAAGAGAAATCTGTCTCGAAACTCTAGAAGCACCGGACTTAGCGAGCTGCCTCAGTATCCTAGATGTCATTGGCGAAGTATATGCCTATAAACACGAAATGAAAAATAGCATAAAAGACAGGACGGGCATCACACTTTGGGAAAACTCACCTTGGCAGACTCTTACACTTTGTCCGAGTCTGGGGTCGTGGGTACTCCATTGGGATGAGTCAGATTTTCCCAAAGTGTGCTGGGGCTCATAAACGCAGAAGTGACTTGATGGCATTTCAAATAAATGAAAGAGAGCGAAGTAACTGAAACATAGACTTGTGCGAAGTGACAAACATCCATTCTAGACGGTTCTGACAATCCCTCCGACGGGAAACCTACCGAATGTCGGATCTTTTTAAAAAATACTGTCATGTGGATCAGAGCCCGTTGAAAGACAGAAAACCAGGGCAACGGCTCACCAGTCTCGCGATATTTACTCTGCGAATGTATCATTCACCGTCGCGCAGGGTACATGACGCCCCTTTCGCACTAGGGCCACAATCGACACCACGGGATATTCAGCGATGTTAGTAGATATCCTACTGAATGCTTAACATATCATTAGGCAGACCAACCATCTGGTTCCATCAGACGCTGTCAAGGTCAAATAGTTCTTTAGGAATGGAATAAAAAAGCGACGGCTCAATGTTGATCCAGAATCCCGCCACTGAAGTAATTCCAGCCAGTGATGTGTGGTAGAATTCTGGTTCACTGGCGCCCACGATATGGCAGGAAGTTACTTCGTCGAGATGAACAGTAAGACTGCATGATGCCTAGCCTTGTGACTCCGAAGTTGGTCCAGAGTGAGTTAAAATTAAAGTTTTCCTAAGAAAAGTGCTTAGTAGGGAGTCAGCATTACCAGTGGCAGTGCGCTTTGACTTGGCTTATGTAATTTCCAATTTTTACTACAAACGTTGGGCCACCCGAATCACCTTTACCACTATCTACGATGTCGGATATCCCCTCCTCGACTTTGGAGCCTTTGCTCACCTTTTTGGCGCATTTTCTCTCTAGACTTGAGTCGACGTTCTACAGAATTCCCGGTTCCGCTGTGGTTGCACGATATGTCAAGTCCTCGCACCAAAACGATCCAGGGCGGACTATCTTAGAATTAATCCTTGTCATTTTTGCCATCCGCACATTACTGCAGTCGCGAACGCGAGGAGACAAACAGGGAAAACATTTTATACAATTTTCTGACAAGGTCTGTCCTTCCGACAGTGTGACTGCCGCTGTCCGCCGATCATTGCCTAGGAAGTCGACGAGCTCGTGGATGAGTGGACGCCTGACGGCCTTGTCCAACCTTTGACCGAGTGGGAACAACGTGACTTGGCTTCCGTCCCCGTTATTACCGGCCCCACTGGCCCAAAACCCAAGTTGTTGTCCAACGGCAAATCAGCTATCAACCTAGCAAGTTTCAACTTCGTCGGGCTTGCGGGAAACGAGCAAATCAAAGAGAAGGCCATTGAAACCCTGCGTAAATATGGTCTTGGGAGCTGTGGTCCCCCTGGTTTCTATGGGACTATTGGTGAGTTCGTGTCGTCTGCACCGAGAGAACGCGGCTTACACGCTGGTAGACGTACACCTTCAGCTGGAACGTGATATTGCGGAATTTCTAGGAACGGAGGCATCCATCCTTTACTCTCAAGGATTCTCGACTATCTCCTCCGTTATTCCTGCTTTCTGCAAGCGGGGTGATGTCATCGTCGCGGATCGCTCGGTCAACCTTGCCATCCAAAAGGGTATTCAAATATCTCGTTCGACGATTCGGTGGTACGACCACAACGATCTCAAGAGCCTCGAGGACGTTCTCATTAGCGTCGAGAAGGAGAGAAAGAAGCGTAAGGGTCCTTTGACTCGTCGTTTCATTATCACCGAAGGCATCTTTGAACGTGATGGCGAAATGGTTGATCTACCCAAGCTGGTTTGTCAATCGACTCATACCAGCTTTCTTTCTTGTGTTAAGTGCTCAATAGATCGAGCTCAAACTCAAGTACAAGTACCGACTGATCCTGGATGAAAGTATCTCTTTCGGTACAGTCGGTCGAACTGGCCGTGGTTTGACTGAACTCTACAACGTTCCCGTACGTTTCATCCGGTCGGTTGAACACGGTAATCTAATAAATCCCCTCCCAGGCTACACAGATTGATATGCTTGTGGGTTCTGTTGCCAACGGCCTGTGTTCGTCCGGTGGCTTCTGTGCAGGTTCTTCCATCGTTACCGAACACCAGGTTGGTTAGATAAATGGTGATGTCAGCATTCCACTCATTCATCTTCCGTATTACAGCGCATCAATGGTACTTCCTTTGTCTTCTCTGCATCGATGCCCGCCCTTCTTGCGACTTCCGGATCAGAAGCAATCAGCTATTTGCGAAATACCCCTTCGGTCCTCACCGCTCTCCACGATAATATTGATACCATCCGTTCAGCATTGGAAAGGACCGAGGGCATCACAGTACTCGGACATCGTGCCAGCCCAATAATCCATTTCTGTCTCCGCAACGGTGCGCAGTATCTCACGGTTACTCCTGCCATCAACCACGAGGCAGAGGAACGGATCTTGCAGGATATCGTTGATGATGCCCTTGCGAATGGGGTGTTCATCACGCGTGGCAAGCACCTCAGATGTCATGAGATGATCGATTCGCGCCCGACTATCCGCATTGCCGCCACAGCGGCATTGTCGAAGAAGGATATGGAGAAGGCTCTGGGCATCGTCAAAGGGAGCATTGCTAGAGTCCTTGCGAAGAGAAGATAGCCACGTCTCACTTTCCGGATGCTCCCTCAAAGATTTATACCATATCTATGGATTGTCTTACTGTACTTGCGGTATTCGCCGACATCGGATAATCACTCGCGTTTTTGCTATGCGATTTAGAGCCGTTAGTCCTTGTTGAGGCTAATCTAGTCCGAGACAGACTGCAAACACGAGCACAGACTATCGACGACCATCCACGCTGCGTTTCAAACAAACGTATTTTCCTGAGTGATGCTGAGGCAAGCCGCCTTTTCCTCCGTAGTGCTCTCGCCCTCTATTCTGCCTCGTCGGTTTCCTTTGGGTGCCATTTCTCATCCTCTGTCTTCCCCCAGCGCTGTGAGCCTCAGTCCCCGGTTTCGTCAACGTACGCCTGGTTGTTTGCAAAGGAGAATCTCATTGACAACGAACTCTTTCAAGGTCGTCAGTGGAGCGGAAGGAGGTGCCGGTGAAATATTGGCTCGTCATGGACTTGCACAGCACCAGAGGACCGAAACCGCCACACAATCATCGGGGAGGGCAAGAGTCGAACCTGGAAGGACACGAAGAATTACAAACTGAATGTATTGCCTCGCCTCACCCCCCACTCTTTCACAGATGATACAGCACAAAACTGGCTTTTGAATACAATCTATTGATACATGACAGCGCAAACAATCTTCTCGAAGCAAGCAGAACGAATTATTATAACGTGCTCACTCAACGGCAATGCGCTTGGGTGGCTGCTGTGGCTGAGCCTTGGGGAATGTCACGTTCAACACACCGTTTTCCATCTTTGCCTTGACGTCGTCAGGCTGAAGTTTTCTTGTCAGAAGGGGGAAGAAATTTTTTGGACTGGAAGCTCACCTTGGTCCCCTGGGGAAGCATCAGAGTTCGAGAGAATTTACCCCAGCATCGCTCGCGAACGCTGTAGGCAGCTTCATCGCGCTGCTGGCTGGAGCTGGTCTCGCCCGATACGGTCAGGCGGTTGTTGTTGGCGTCAATGTTGACCTCCTCTGACTTGATGCCAGGCAAGTCAAACGTTGCGGTGACCGTGTTCTTCTCTGCATTCTCGTGGACATCCATCCTACATCCCGTCAACGTCAATCAGCGCACACAGTAGTAAGGGATATTGATCACATACTTGGGCTTGAAGAGGTCACGCGCGGTTTCGGTAGCACTGGTGGTAGTGCTAGGACGCAGGAAGCGCGAAGAGAACGCATCGTCAAAGAGACGATCGAACTCAGTGACGGGGTCGTAGTAATAGTGGATCAAAGACATGGCCTATGTGACTGGTGGAGCGTGTGGATGGTAGGAGCGTGTGGATGATGGAAGGAGACGACGAGAGTAAAGTGGGGTTTTATACCCACCAACCCCTCTGCGAGGTCATCGCTGACGTCAATGAACCAGTATGAGAATGAGCTCCTGAGTGCGACCAACTTCGAGGTTCCCGCGGACGACCACCACCCTGAAACGACTCCATGGTCATGCCTAGGGGTGAGATTCAAGTTGACAGATCAGACATTGTCTCGACCTATTCAATGGATTCAAGGGACTCGGCTGGTGGCCTCGGAACCGAGGTGAACTTGGACTCACATACTCTCGGTACCACGTCTTTCAACTACCAGTGCCAAACGGGAATTTGTATGGTGGACGGGTGACCGGTGGTACTCAGGCTATACCGACGGTCCTAGCTATGCCAGCCTCGCTAGCCGACCCAGTCCATTTTAGGACAACGACATTGTGCCACTCGCTGCGGATTTCAATATCGATAGTGCCGCGGATCGTGATTCGTGACGCCAAAGCTATAATACTAATCGACCATCAGAACGGCGGAATGAAGCGCATGGAGCGCTCACTACTAGCACCCCAGAAATGTGATGGCCTATTCAAAACTGCCAACACCACGTACAAACCCCTCGCGGAGTCACGGATCAGTCCGAGTCGGACTACCGTACTATTGCCGACCAAGCAACCAAAATTTCGAGTTATACGTGCGGCTGGCGGTTCAAGGTGTCCCGCGGCAGAAATGTTTCTCGTTCGACGTTCGACTATTCAAGTTTGCGTCCTGCCAGTAAGGTCCAAAGTTCGACGCCACCGTTCGGAGTACAATGTTGGCGATG
>JBBPLC010000322.1:0-28898 GCA_038089535.1 Hemileccinum rubropunctum | reverse complement strand
CGTTGTTAGTGGGGGACACTGGTATGACCCTACAAGTCGCAAGTGGGTGACGGCAGGACCAACTGTTCTTCAATACATCAATGAGCACCCATACCAGCGTCGTTTTCTTGGTTTTCCGATGCCTAAATCATTTCAAGTTGGTATATATTTGTTGAATCTATCGTAGGTACCTAATCTGATACCCTTTCATAGGTGCAGCAGACTTATCAGGATGCACGAACGGAGATCAACCTCCAGAGATTGATGCGCAGCACCTCAATTGGCGGGATACTCAGGCTGCGCAATGCCTCCCGGACACAATAGAAGCCACCGCTCGGTTCCAAAGAGCTGTATCAACCACAGCAATGCACGGAGATAAACCCAGGGTATGATCATACGTTATCCTTAAGCATAGCAATGGATATCGAGTTGGCAAGATTATGGAAATTTTAGTTCCGCTTGCCAGTGAGCAGCAAATTGCCTCTCACATCGTTATCAGCCTCCTGGAATTCCTTCCGGAGCTCCACTCTCGGCTGTGCGTGCCATGTATCCGGTATCCTGTACCAGAACACAAGACTGTCATTTCCCCTTCTGTACGCCTCATTCCAATTGCATGTTATATTGTAACTAACCTTACATTTGCTGATGCTAGAACGTTATCTGTGAGGTAAACATCCAACATGATTGCGCAACATCCCAGTGTGATTCGACAAGGGCTGTATTCGAACGGCAAGAACGATTACTCACATCACGCACGAAGTCGTTCATTGATCACGCCCCCACCAACGCCTATGTTCTCAATACAAACTCGCTTCACAACCATCAGTGGATCATCTTCGCTCTTCCAGCAACAATCCGTAATCAGTTTCGCTTACCACTCATCGTTGAACATGATTCAATACGCTTGCATGCAGCGGAATTTCTTTGCTCCAAGAAAGGTACAGATGGAGATATTCCTGCCCCTAATCTCAGTGAAACAGCCGATCCCCCTCCGTTCAGCCAGCCAGCCAGAATGTGCCGAAAGGGCAAGGAAAAAGGAAAGGCAAAAACGAGGCCGCCCCCCATGCAATCTACCTCAGCAATGGCTGACGTTGAGCCCAACCTCCCTAATTCCACTTAGCCTTTCGTACCGTCTCTCAATGCCCAACGGCGTTCATTATCGGGTACAAACACACAGCGCATGGACAATATAGTTGATGCTGGTGCAGTTATATTACTTAATATTTACAAGTTTGCTTCAATGCGTCACTTCAAGCCTCGTATAAATTATGATCCCCACTGAACGATTGAAGCTCTGTCCTTCCCTGCCTGCATGAGTCTACTTGCACATTTTCAACTCGAGCAAGGCATTCCCTCGGTGCCAACCACCAACGAAGGGCCATCTGGCCGTCGAGGCAGAACCTTGTCTCGCTCCCCCAACTCTCGTTCTACCCCTCATTCCTGGAGATTCTCCCGGTCTCGCTCCCAATCTCCCATTCTCGATTGGGGAAGTCGAACTCCACCACCAGGCCAAGGTAATCGACGCCGCCTCCGATCCGACTCACTTGAGCTCCCTGAACTTGAAAAAGAGCGTGCTTTGAAGCAAAGAAAACTGCATGCATTGGATGTCTGCCGGGAGAATCAGCTTGAGGACAACGCCCTCGAACAGTTTGCAGAGGTGATGATACACATACCTTTTTTAGCTGCCAATGATCCTTACAGTTTTCTAGCTCGATTTAAAGGAGATGCTAATCACTCTGTACGCAAAGCTCCTGGCCATTGAGCATGCGAGGCAGAAAGATGAAACCCACCTCTTTATCCACTCCGATCAATTTAAGGTAAGCATCCACATTTACCATTACCCGATACTTAATTTGTACTAGGAAATATTGAAAGATCGATTACGCTCCTGTTTACTTTCGCCCAATCTGACGAGGTACCTAGCAGGGCTTCCTGAGAATATTTGGGTATATACGGCCGAGAAATCACTCGATGTGACGTACACTAACCTTCTGTTCCAACCAGATTTTCATGAAGAAGAACCTCCCGATGTTCAAAATTCCTGGGCCAGCACTTCAGGATCCAGAGCTGACCGAATATATCAACAGTCTCATGAAAGATATTCTCACAAAGCAACGTGCGATGATCAAGAATAAGATGCGTAACAGTGGAGATCAATAATCACCGTTGACCATGATTCTTCCATGTAGCTCACACTCAGTGTCAATTCCAACCAGCATGTTTCGCTTCTCGGCAAAGCCCTCGCTCAGAGTGGGTATTATGAGGTGACGACAAGCCAATGGGCTCGGTTTGCATTTTTGGTAATTGTATAATTTTTCTACTTATTGTATGGTTACTCACCTCACTCAGCGAGCGAGTTTCGTGACGTTCAGTCAACTTGTCATGGAGTCGATGGCAAAGACTGTGGAAATCTCAGGCTTGAAGGCAACAGACAGCATGTCTGTGCCCCTGCAGGACTCTGACGAAGACGAAGACAATAATCTCACAGCCCCCGCTGACCTGAACAGAGACAGTGACGAAGGCCAAGACAAGTCATCTCCCACTGGCAGGATGTGGGTGCAAACGGACTTCTGGGAGTACGTTGACCTCCTACTTGCTGATGTCCGGGCCCAAGTCGAAAAGGATGAACCAACACTGGAAGGTCGCAAGAATAAATTGGACGCGTGAGTTTTTTATCTTATATAGGTCCCATACTACAATAATCATCATGAGATCCGCAGGTTTTTCACTGAGTGTCTCCAAGCTGACTTCAAGACTTATCGGGCCACGAAGCGGGGTTGCCCTGTGCCCCATGCTGTTGATCATGGCCTTTCCGACTGGCAACAAGCTATTCATCAAGATCTTGTCTGGACCTGAGGCCACCGGCGAACATTTTTCAGTGTCTACCATTGTTGATATGATACACACCCTCCTCGATCATTTTACACAATCCCTCGTTGAACTACCCATACAATCCTTTATTTCCCCTCCCCCTCATTATACCTCGCACCTATTGTGTGCTCCTTCCTTTGTTGACATGTTGCCCTAACACCGTTGTCAATAAACCCCGTGATTCTTTCAATAGGTTCCCACGACTGTTTTCTGACTGTGTGATTTTTTTTTGGATGAGGTGACTCAGATGCGGCAGCTTGAAGCAAGAAGCCGTTAGGCCATGGGCAGACGTCCAAGTTATGTGCCTGTTCATCACGCACCTCTTTGCGTTCCCTGAGTACTCCCTTCAAGTTCCTCTACAGTCAAACCTCTCACAGCATACACCTTGCACAGGACCACATTCTACCTTCACTGCGCTTGTCCTTCACCAGACCTTCCTCAGGTCTAACGCCATGTGCACCCGGCGGGTTCGGGGCTGCTTTGGACACATTGTTCGAGACACCTTCAGATATGCAGTGCTGGTTCGTTTTCAGCGTGAATCCCAACGACTCTTAATTGCTGAATCAACTGGAGGGACAGAGCGTCAAGGGCCAGATTCAGACTTGGGCTTGACCGAGATCTCGAAACGGAACGTGAATGTCTTCAAAGTGGGGTTGACTCCAGATGAGTTTTGTACCCGATACATGGAGCCGATGGTGAAAATGGGCGTTGTGGACGGCTCGGCGAAGGAGAAGGTCGAGCAGACGAGAAGTTTCCTAGGCTTGAAGGAGATGGATATCGTGCTCGGGCAAATACAAGGTAATTTCTATGTCACAGACTACTAAGATTTTCACCGTTTTGCTCCTCGTCTAGGTCTTCTTGTCTCAGGCCACGTTCCGTTCATTGGAGGACCACATTCGTTCCCTTTTTGTTGAGGAATAGAAACGAAAGCACCCCCATGGGCAGAGACGGAAGAAGGCCTCGACGGTCATTCAATAGGTGACCCTTATGCGCCCTACACATCCCCAGGACTCCCCCAGACAACTACACGAAACTCAGCAGCTCCCCGCTGGGCACACATCCCATCGTATCCAACGCCTCCCCCTTCCAACATACAGATCTCTACGACAACGAAGACGAAGACCACAAATCACTCCGCTCAGACAATTTCGACAACCACAGTAGACTTACATCCAATCGGGAAGACACAGATTCCAACTATGGTTCAGAGTTGTGGTACACACCTTCCAGGAACGTGGATAAGAAAGGGTTGGTAGACTTTGTCTAATCCACCAACGGGCCGCCTGCTTAGACGGCTCAGTACTGAACTCACTTAGACCTGTAATGCTTAGTTTCAGCGCAGTTGATTAAATGTGCAAATTCAGTGCGAATGATATGACCAATGGCTGAATATCACGTGACAGCGTTGTTGGCCGCCTGCCAACTGCTTTCCAGCAACCCACTCATTGCCAAGTTTCACTGTACAATGTCAACTATTGTCAATGTCAAGACAAATCTCCGACCAAATGGGTTTATGCTCAATGAGCTTAAATTATCCGTTCACTTCCATGGTGATAGTTTTGCCCAAGTCCAAGATCTCCCCTCGCACATTGTAAGTTGACCTGCAACCGTGACTGACTGAAATTTTGTGCGACTCTAACACACTATATCCCAGCCAGTGCGAATTTCCATTCAGGTTGATGACAAATGGGCAGGGTTATTGCCTGTTGTCAGTGCCGTCTCCAAAGATGGCCCCCCTCTAAATGAACTCTTGAATCCTGTGAGTGCCGTCTCACTCCGAATTTCCTACACGTACATGTACTTATTTTTGACAGGCAATGTTTCCATTTCTCCCACTTCCTCGAGGTTTCGAGCCGACAGATGCATGTCAATGGGAGCAGCTGGCGCAGAACATTGAACAGGACCTGTTGGCAGACCCTCACCTCAGCACCACTTACCCGGAATGCTACCTCTTCATGCGTGAGCTGTTTTGGATGGCCTTCGTTGCTGCATTTCCCACCTTCCCACACGGTGACTGGCCACTTTGGGACCCACACATCCAAATGCAAGGGAACTTCATCTCGCATTGGGTAATGAATGTTTCTGATCACTTGGATGGCGCAAGTGATGACATTGATACACATGTTACTATCCGGCAAGTAGTCTGGAGTCAATTCTTGGCCGCCGTTGTGAAAAAATTGTCAATTCATGTTACTCATTGATCCTATCCATCTTTGTCTGTCATGTAAATAAGCTCGTTACTGTCAATATGTCACTGTTGTACTTGTGGTGTGCACAATTTCAAAGACGCAAGGTCTAGCCAGATCCTACACCATATGTCCTTGTTTCTCAACTTGGTGTTGGCCCATCACAGATCACATGATTCGTTGATTCGTGCACGATATGGCGGATGTCGTTGTGACGAACGCGGGCTACCACTTGCACGTGACAATTTGCGATTGAATGTGGACTAGATGATCAAACGAGGGGCATCGAGCACGCCATCTGACAGTGCTAACAGCCTGAATGGGGAAACCATGATTGAACAGCCCTCTGTGAAATGTCCTAGCCATGTTAGTTAGACATTGTTACATGACAGCAGTGCAGTGTCTCATCATGCCCGTCCACATGATGCGGGAGCACAAGGTGATCTGACTTGTCATGTGGACGTACCTTGGACCCTCTCGGAAGAGACAACTAATATCCAGTCTCCTATGTTACAGGAACATGTTTTTTAACACCATAGTAGAAGCAGTGTACAAATCGTTCCAAACATATCATACGTATATGCACATGGCGTTCCACATATATATTACAGCCGAATTCCGGAAATCGTTGGTTCCCCGTAAGCTTCATTTTGCGGTGTACGCTGGGAACCGACAGGTCAAACGCAGAGACGAAAGAAAGGAAGAGGGCGAGAGCGCTGTATGGGTATACCAGTCAATATGACGACGAGCGACGAGATGTAGGTGGTATACCTAAGCTTGGCAATCATTTTGGAGTGATCGATGGGAGGGCGTAAATTCTCTGGAGGAAAATCATTCTCAGACCTGGCTGGCCTGTAAGTACCATTGGGAACCCGAATAACGTTTTACTTACCCGACAGTGGCGAGCCTTGCGGTCAGGCATTAAACTGGATTGGACCCAGCGGCGCGACAAGTGGAATGAAATAATGGGTCAGACTCGGCAGAGCTTTTCTAGTAAGGCGAGGGCGAGCGAGTAAAGGCCGGATAATTGCGGATTTTTTTTTATCCTTATGGGTGTTTTGGCCAATCATAACGAGCTGCGCCGGGGCGGTCTCGGTTCGAGAAAATCGCGAAGTGGCGTTATCCATGACATCGCAACTCGACGTCAAACGCGGTGCCAGTGTTGTCATCAATGCATATCAGGCATGACTTGTTCTCCATCTCGCTCTCTCACTTACCACTCTCTAGACTTGTCCAACGTACCACCCGTGTTGCCCATCATCGGGTCACCGAAGCAATACCACTACCGTACAAAGATAACACCTCACACCTCGCCGACGCCTACTGCGGAATTGGCCTCTTTTCCATCCTCCTCTCCCCTCACTTTGACTCCATCGCAGGCATTGAACTCGCCTCCGAGGCTATCCGCGCCACCAACGCCAACGCCCAGCGCAACCAGATACCGCACATTCATGGCTGACGACGGAGAACCAAGACGGCAGTGATCATCGATCTCCCGCGCAAGGTGTGTGAAACACCAAGTTTATAAACCAATTATTGGCTTTTGGTGCCTGGTCGATCGTTGCAGCTCAGGCAAGGGACGCGGGCATGATTGTCAGGCGATCCGAGCGAACCAGGCCGTCCCTGTCAGAGTTGTAATTTCACCGTTGTATCTATCTCTAAAGTATTCGACGGCCCGTGCGTTATCGGTGGTCAGTGTGGACCAGTACCTAGTACCTTCACTTGAAGCACACATCAAGACTGAATTGAGTTGCGTCGCCAACGTGGTCATTCCCCCATTCATGCTTCCAGCTTGGAGCGAGCTCGATCTATAAATCATCGAGTAGCTGTCTGACAATTGTAACTGAATCAGGTGGCGGTGTCGTCTGGCATGTTACTTGTCAGCGAGCGCCTTCGCACGCGCGCACTACTCCCTCTCGCAGGTCCGACGTCCAAGCTCACACTTCACTCTCAGGCTCGCTCAGCGACCTGCTTAGTGCCCATCCCACCCTCAGTGATACCCCTCACAGTGCGTCGGGCCGGAAAGCCCCACATCCTCACTCCTGTCGAGTACATACCTACCACGTAGTATGTACATCGCCCGTTCCGCCCTACGAGCCGCAGTCACGATCGAACTTGACGGATATTTACGTCGTACGAGGCATCTCAGAAAGGTGGAAAACGGATCACATTCACAAACAATAAAATTATCTACGCATTAGCTCTTAGCTTTAATCTCGAATTGGTTGCTGGTGGCATAGACGGCGCCATACAGGTCACTGTGCAAGAGGATAAATTTGTCAGCGATCTTAGAATCATACAGCAACACGTACTCGGCGTTGGTGGCGTTGATCACGTATTGACCACTAGGATTGCATGTCCGTTAAACCAACTCAGTCATCCGACACTTGAAGAGAAAAAAAGACTCACGGGTCAACATCACTGGGAATGGAGACAAACATGATCGGATCGGGGGATATGGACTTGCTGAGGACTGCCACTGCCACAGGAAATGAGGGGACCAGCAGCAGGCCAACTGTGGAGGGGTCGGTGTTCTCGACATCGGTTGCAGTGATCATGATTTCAGAATTCGTATAGACTACGTCGGGAACCGACAGGTCAAACGCAGAGACGAAAGAAAGGCAGAGGGCGAGAGCGCTATGTGCATGTGCCAATCAATACGACGACGAGCGACGAGATGCGGGTGGTATACCTAAGCTTGGCAATCATTTTGGAGAGTGATCGATGGGAGGGCGTAAATTCTCTGGAGGAAAATCATTCTCAGACCTGGCTGGCCTGTAAGTACCATTGGGAACCCGAATAACGTTTTACTTACCCGACAGTGGCGAGCCTTGCGGTCAGGCATTAAACCGGATTGGACTCAGCGGCGCGACAAGTGGAATGGAAACAAGGGAGCGAGTAGAGGCCCGAATCGAGGTTAAATGGGGATTTTTGTCTGAGTCATCATCGCTTATGGGTGTTTTGGCCAATCATGATGAGCGGCGGTCTCGGTTCGAGAAACTCGACATCAATGCATATCATCATCTCGCTCTCTTGCTCACCTCTCTCTAGACTTGTCCAACGTACTACCAGTGTTGCCCACCATCGGGTCATCGAAGCGATACCACTACCGCACGAAGATAACACCTCACTTTGATGCTCTACCAAAAAAACCACGCGGTAAACCGGACTGGCTCAAAATCAGGTTCAATCAAATTGGTAGAACATCAATCATCGAAATCAAGGTCTGTCTTTTCTATCCATCCATACCCCTCTCACCAATCCTTCATTCCACTCGGAAGAGTCGGAACTGACTATCACCCTTGTCAACCTGGGCTATGCTCTGCCTTGGCGCATGGTTGAAACGTGACTTGGTTGAGCAAGAAGACTCGGTCGAGGCAACAAAAAAGGCACCACTCAAGAAGAGGAAGATCAAGGATGAGGAAAATAGATTAGGACGTAGTTCTTTTACTCACGACACTAATGCTACTAGCGACCCGCGGGTAAATCTGTCATGCCGCGGGTATGTGCGGTCATACCGTACCTGTACCGCCACGGGTACGGTATCGGCGAGTATGGGTACGTTGTTGGCCGCCCGAACCGTAATCGTACCCGTGCTATACCCTATCGACGATGCCTACTGCGGCAATGACCTGTTCTCCATCCTCCTTTCCCCCCACTTTGACTACGTCGCAGGCATCGAACTCGCCTCCGAGGCTTTCCGCGCTGCCACCGCCAATGCCCAGCTCAACAAGATCCCCAAAGACATTGAAGTGCACATTCATGGCCGGCGACGTATCCGACATCTTTGCCACCGTACACCTATTTCCGAGAACCATGGTGGCCCCGCGCAAGGGGTGTGACAACAGGTTTGTAAATCAATCATTGGCCTTCGATACCCGATCGATCGTCTACGTTTTTATTTTTTTTAGCTGCAACGTCCATACAAAGGCCAAGGACGTCGGCATGATTGTCAGGCGATTCGAGGACACGGCTATACGTACGTGGTGGGAGGTACGTGTTGGAGAGCAAGAGGTGATTTGATTTGTTCTCCCAAACGGGACACGTCGAGAGCGTGGTGCTTTTGAGGTTCGTGTCCAACGAGGAGGAACAGCCTGCGAGCCAGGCCGTCCTGTCAGAGTCGTAATTTCACCGTTGTATCCATTTCTAAAATATTCGACGGCCCGTGCATTATCTGTGGTGTCGGTGCGCAACACTTGAACCAGCGCCGTCACTTGAACCGCACATCACAGTATGCAGGGTTAGTCTAGTTCTGTGTATATGTAGGCCGAATTGAGTTGACAAGACGTGATGTGGTCATTCCCAATTCATGGTTGGAACAAGCTCTATATCAAGTTGCTGTCAGAGTGTTTCTGGGGCAACCGAACAATTCATATCGACCATTGTTTACATCGTACAACATTTCAGAGAGGTAGAAAGTGGATCACATTCATAGACGATAAAACCATCTGCCATCAGTTTTGAGCCTTGACTTCGAACTGGTTGCTGGTGGCATAGACAGTTGCAAACAGGTCACTGTGCAAAAGGATAATGTCAGTAATCTTGTATGTGTGCCGGAATTATACAGCAACACATACGTGATGGAGGTGGCATTGATCACGTATTGACCACTAGGTTTGCGCGTCCGTTAACGAACTCATCTAACACTCGAAGAGAAAAAAAACCCACGGATTAACATAACCGGGAATGAGGGCCGACATTGACGGACGAACGGTTTGGCATACGCTGAGGATATAGGCCTGCACCGGGCCAGGAGATGAGGGGACCAGCAGGATAGTAATTTCGGAAGGGTCGCTGCTCTCGATGTTGGTAGCAGTGATGTTGACATCAGAGTTCGAATAGGCCACCGCGGGAACCGTCAGGTTAAACGCAGAGACGAAAGAAAGGCAGAGGGCGAGAGCACTGTCGACGCATGCCAGTCAATACGGCGAGTCGGACGAGAGGCGAAATAGCAAGGGGTATACTGTACCTAAGCTTGGCAAACATTTGGAGCGATGGATGGGAGGGTGTAAATTCTCTGGAGAAGAACAGACGCACCTCAGACCAGGCTGGCTTTTGAGTACGTTGGGAAGCCGAATAATATTCTTCTCACCCCACAGCGGCGAGGCTAGCAATCAGGATTAAACCAGATCAGAGTAGCCCGGCGGTATGTTTGGCCGCCAGTGTACAAATCTAGACAGGCAAGACAAGTGAAATGAAGCAAGTGATGGCAGAACTTACTTATCAGTATTAGTAAGGCTATACTCTGATGGCGGGCTAGCAAAGCCCCGAATAAAGTACGGATGTGAATTTTTATCATCGCTTCTGGATGTTTGGCCAGTATGAAGGCTTACGAACGTAGGATGAGGCCCCTCTGATTGGTCGAAGGTGTTCTAGTAATCTCCCATCCGAGAGCGAGATATGATCACGGAAGTTGTCGAGTCGGTGTTATCATGCGTGCAGACGTGTTCGGACTCTGTGTAATTTGCAATCAGCAAAAGACTGTACCTTGGTAAAGACCTCACTGACGACAGTACATGCCCGAGCGCAGAAGGATGAAAAATCTACTTCTCCCTTCATGCAGTATATATAGGGTATAGCGCAGGTATGTGTATGTAACACCGCGAGAAGGGTACGGTATCAGGGAGTTACACGGGTATGTGGCTGTGCTGAGGCAAAATAGCGTAAGTATTTCTCTCAAGCTATGCTCACATAGCAAACTCTTATTGTAATATTCGCGCCTAATCAAATGATCCTCATCTGTTGAACCACAGCAGACTCGGAGTACTGTAGCACATCTGGTACGGAAGACGTCATTTAGAAATGTGACATTTATCTTTAAGCCTCAAACACGCCATCCCGCAAGCGCTCCCTCTATTCATTCCCCGGACCAGGTGAAATGTCGCTACTTCCGCTCTTCTTTGCACAACGAGACTCGGAACGGTCGAATAGCTGGGACATTTCTTCGAGAGGTGAGAGAGCGGTATGGATGGCCAATAAAGACAGACCTCAATGTCGATAATCGATTTTCTACTCATCTGGTTTAACCCGAGTCTGGATCATCGCGCGGTTTTCTTGGTGGAGCATCAATGTGAGGTGTTATCTTTGTGCGGTAGCGGTATTGATTTGGCGACCCGATGGCGGGCAGCACGGCGGGTGCTTTTGGACAAGTCTAGAGAGAGGTGAACGAGAGAACGAGATGAAGGACGAGCCATGCCTGGAAAGTTGATATGCATTGATGACGGCATCGCGTCTGATGTCGAGTTGCTTGTCATAAGAAAGCATCTTAGCGAGATGAGTACAAGTTCGATCGTAGAAAGAGGACTGACTTGGTACTGGCACTGGTAACCTGCAGATTTTCCAAAGTAATTGCACTGTACTCGAGTATCACCGCGTCCGTGCTCAACAACGCACTCGGTCCCATATGCGAAAACATCATCCAGTGAGTCACTCACTCACCTCACTCTTCACACCCTGGCCCGCCCCAGAAGCATATCATCCTACAGAAATGGCGTGTCCCTCCGCGGTTCACGGCCCATCCCTCCGGTCGACACCACGGACGCCGCCTCAGACGACCCGACCCATCACATTTGCATCACCGACCACAAACCCATCGTCCGTGAGCGCGTCGGAAACACCCACTTCGAGTTCCTCGATCACGCATCTTTCCAAAATAACAATGCCATCCTCGTTCCCCTAACCAACTACGTCCGCGACGTCATGTTTTCAGCACATACCGACACCGACACGGTCCACACCTACCTTGTCGATACCTATCGCGGAAGTGGCCTCTTCTCCATCCTCCCCACTTTGACTCTGGCGCAGGCATCGAACTCGCCTCCGAGGCTATCCGCGCTGCCACCGCCGACGCCCAGCTCAACAAGATCCCAAAATGAAAGTGCAAATTCATGGCTGGCGACGCATCCGATATGACACCAAGTTTATAAACCAGCTGCTAGCCTTTGGTGCAGGGCCGCGCGTTAGCTGCAACGTGCATACACAGGATATGGATATGGGCATGATCGTTAAGCACTCGTAGGTCCGGGGGACACAGCTGTACATGGTAGGAGGTATGTGTTGGAGAGCCAGTGGTTTGATTTGTTCCCCCAAACGGCGCACGTCGAGAGCGTGGCGCTTTTGAGGTTGGTGTTCAAGTTGACAGTCCAACGAGGAACAGCCCGCGAGCTAGGCCATCCTGACAGACTGGGTGTCGTAATTTCACCGTTGTACGTCTGTAATATCTACCTCTGAAATATTCGACGGCCCAGTGGTGCCAGTGCATGCCACTAGAACCGGCGCCGTCACGGATCAAAGTACAGGTTAGATCTATAGATCCAAGTAGCTATAGCTTAGTTCTGTGTATATACAAGCTAAAAGCAATACGAGCAGACAAGGCGCTGCCAACGTGGCCATTCCCAATTCATGCTTGGAGCTTCGAACAAGGTCTATAATAATCGAGCGGCCGTCCGACACTCGTAACTTTGCAGCATTTGTGGAGGCGATTGAACAATTCAGACCATTATTTACGTCGTACGCGATAGAACCATCTACCATCAGTTTTGAGCTTCAATTTCGAATCGGTTGCTGGTGGCATAGACGTCATATTGGTCCCTGCGTGAATGGATAATGTCAGCAATCTTGCATGCGTGCTAGAGTTATACAAAAACACGTACGCGACGTTGGTGGCTTTGATCACGTATTGACCACTAAGATGGCACGTCCGTTAATGACCTCATCCGACACTCGCAGAGAAAATACCCACGGATCAACATCACCAATGATGACCGGCATGGATGGAGCAAGTTGTACATATTGTTCGAGGAGCACACTATAGGCATCGGGTGGGATGACCAGCCAGAAATTAACGTCGGAGGGGTCGCTGAACTTGATGTCGGTGGCAGTGATCTCGATTGTAGAATTTGTATAGACCACTGCGGGAACCGACAGTTGAAACGCAGAGACGACAGAAAGGCAGAGCGCGAGAGTGCTATGCGCGTGTGCAAGTCAGTATGACGGGATCGGCGGCAAGTGGTATATATGTACCTCAACTTGGCGAACATTTGGAGTGATCGATGGGAGGGTGTAAATTTTCTGAAGCATCATCTCACACTTTGCTGGCTTTTTGAGGGTGATCGGAAAGCCGTAACCTTGCCTCTTGTGGCAAACGACGGTGGCGAACCTCGCAGACTAGATTGGACTAGTAATTTTGGCCATATGTCCAATGGATGTGGCTGCTCAAGTTTTTTTACGTGTGCACTCGGGCTGTGTACAGGCGGGGTGCCGCTGTCATCAACTCACGGTCATGTTGTAGGACACCTACCTTTTCAGGTCGTTCAGAACTCCACATGGGCGAAAACATGGAGGACAAATCAGCTGAAAAAAAAGCTTATCTGCCGTGGATTTTTGCATATCTGGGGCATGCAACCCACTTGAACTTCAAAGCAAGCCTGAGATCACCCTGTCTCCGTTCATTATCTTCTGACAGCTGCCGAGCCTTAGTGGCGAGGATGGAGAACATTTGCGATGACATCTGACACGAAGACCACTCCAGCGGCAGGGTTCGAATGGAGCACCATGTGTGTAAGCGCGATCGTAAACGGGGGTTGTCACGGTGGCCGTTTTTCAGCTTACCAGCGTTTCTTTGTGTAAATGTGTCGACACTGCCAGTGTTGGTTCTGAAACATCCGTGACAAGACTTGAAGTTCGGCAAAGCAGCCTTTGATCAGCGGTGGCACTGGCAGTTGCGGCTGGCAGATTCGCTTTGGCGGTGTCATCAAACTCGCCCAAAGTTTGACTCTCCTTTTGACACAAGACAATTTGATGTGACTTGCAGACGCGAACCGAAACGACAAATCGGTGACCTCATAGTAGTGTCACTCGCTGGCAGGCTGGTTTTTGTTTTTCCCACCATAGGCAGACTCATCAAACAGATAAGCCAATGTGACTCACAGTTGTGTAAAAGCCAACAGACGCACTCGGATGTGTAAATTGCAAGGGCACAAGAGATGTCGATGAAAAACCCATCTCTTTCCACCGCGTGATATATACATATCGTACACCTGCGTGTGGATCCACACAGCTACTCACATACGACACCCCATCCCTCATATTCATCCCTCCCTTCCTGCACCCCCAATATTTTTTCTCTCAGTGCTCGCCCAACGGGTCCCAGCCCGTTCTCATCTGTGGGGTACGTCGGCAGACAAATATCCTGCCCTTCGAACCCGATCCGGTGTACCGCCGCAACGATCGCAGCCGTGCCGACGCAGAGCACCTCGAGCAGGCTACCATTACCAGACCAACGCACGAGATCGTGCATCGTAAACGTACGTTCAGCAGGATAGAGTCTCATCCCAGAAGGAGAGACAGTGGTGTGGAATGCCGGGTCCGAGGTGAGAGCGAGACACGAAGTTCGTGTGACACCTGGCAGGATCGTCCCGTCCAGCGGTGGTGTGATGACGTCCCATCCTGGAAGATGGCATCTCTCCTCAGCGTGACGTTGTAAGCCTCCACGTACACGCACCGTCACTATCTTGGCGATTGAGCACGATAAAAATGTTCATCGCGCCCCCTTCGGTCACACGCTGGTCCTCCCCAAATAGCCACAGTATCTGGTCGTATCCTTGTGCGGCTGCCTCGCGTAGGGGTAGAAAACCAGGGGAGTAGTTTCCCCCGACCTTGTCGGCGCCAGTTCCGCCAGGCCATGCGCGTACCGTGTCGCTCACAGCGAGCAACGAGATCGGGCGTTGGAAGTAGGGCCCGGCAGGCGAAGCGATGATGTACAGGACCGCGTGGTCGGACGCAGCAACGCCGAGTGCTAATCACCGCCGCGAGGGAGAGGATGGATGAACATCGTCTTATTATTATGGGGAATGCAACGTACCTGCTCGCGTGCCGATCACAGTTGGCCGGAGGTAGAGACTATATCCGGACGCTGTGGGGATCCATCGTTTTTCGGTCTCGACGAAGCGTTTGATGAACTCGAGAACTGCGTCCCCGTCGATGGGCTATCATAATCAGGAACGAGACGAGGTCAGAGAAGCAACTCCACTCACAGGAAGCGCCATACGAGCCATGGAACGCTCCAGGCGCCGCATGTTGAGATCAGGGCGGAACAGTCTTGCTTTTCCGTCGGGTCCAAGGTAGGCCTACATGTCGCGGGTCGTTCAAGCGTCAGTATTTGGTTCAACCTCTCATCTATAATTGGGATTCTGACTGACCTTCATGCCCTCGAACACGTTGGGGCAGTATTGGAAGCAGGACGATGCCGGGTCGAGTGTGAGTGGCGCGTAGGGTTTGATTTCGGGAGCAGACCATCCCGAAACGGGGTCGAACGACACCATGCCCATATGGTCACTGAACAACTGTCCACATCGAGTTGGCACATACCGTCAGTACGTGGCGGCAGATAAACAAAGCGAAGGCGGGTCGCGATATCATTATAGAAGATGATAGACAGAGTTGAAAAACGCACTGCACCGAACTTGAGCGTCTTGGGATCCGGTAGTGGTTTAGGAGTGTCGGTCAGCTTGATCGTTAGTTTGGCGATCTGATGCACATTCGGGACGAATACAGCGGGGTCAATTCAAGTTGATATGATCTCGCGATCAATCGTATCGGGTACGCACATCGAGCCTTGCAAGACCATCGTTGGCTTCCTCGCGGTCGCTCCCACGTATTTTGTACGGTGTCTCTCGTCCGATGGATGTCCCGATCGTCATTGCTGCGGATGAGTCGCTGGGTGGGAGGGAAAGAGTCGCAAGGGCTGTCAATTGAATTGGTCCTTTTTTATCCTACCAGGTCGAGTCATGTGCGTCCAAGTCTGAGAGTGAGGTGGGTGGGATCTTTGGGGTCTGATGACTCGACTACCTTATCGGCCGAGATCGGCAATCGCGTGGGTGGCGCGAAGATTTGTCGTTGCTCATTATGACGTGTCATGCTACAAGTCACTGAAACAAAAGTGTTCAAGTTGTGGATTTGTCCAATAGCAATCCCTTGACAAGACCTGATGAAACAACCCCTTTGGGTGGTAACGCTCTCATCAGAGCATTTCAACCAAGTTGCCAACTCCACTGGGGGAATTGTTTTCGACCAACGGTTCGTGTCATGTATGGGTGCTTGCGCTTTGAACACGACGGTGTGGTACAATCGTATGGGCGGCCTACGGTATTCCCATATCTATCTCAGCCGCGACGCAAATAGCCTTTTGGGAATCTATCGCATCGTCGATAGCATCTAGCGTGTGAACTGTGAACTTACCCAAGCAATGTCAATTTCCACGCCAAGTCCATAATTTCGCGTGCTCGAGGAAAGACCACCCAGTGCTGCCCTACCAGCGCGGGTATACCCTTTTCCCTCTCGCCCGCACACCGCGCACTTACGATAGTCCAGCCGTGCACGCGCATTCCCTACCAACTCGCTTCCCAGCTGCACGGTCCCCTCTACCAGTGCGCGCCGACAAGTAGTTGGAACGTCTTCATGGATTCTGCAAGTCTGCACACAACACGTCCGTGCGCCGACTATTTTTCTACGATACAGCTCAAGTCTGAAAAAATGTGAAAGAAGATGACGAGAAAGTCCCGATAATCGGGAAAACAAACATGTTGGCATTGCACGTTTGTCGCTTGTTCATAAAAAGACCTTTCTGAGTCAGTGGAAACCACCCACAGTAGCCTCGATGTTAAAACGTTGACATGTTGACAGTACTATGCTCGTGGCCGATAACAAGACATTTGCAATGTCAGTCGCTGCATGCTGACGTGATAGCGCTCATATGTCGACTCATGGGATTTATGACACCCTTTTTTTTTCCTGAGATAGCTATTGCTTCTCGTCGGGTGCTGCCTAGGTCCGATCAAGTCCAGGTTTGCTTATCGCTATTCGTCTCGGCACATATTCGGATCCTTTTTTCCTCCAACACCATTAAATTATAATGGTTCCTGTCTGGCGTCGCCCATTGCCCGTCTGTATAGGGTGCGACACATGTTAAAAGGCCGCTATGAAACTGCTGCGTTGAGACGCGACACCAAGTACAAGTTTGTATATTCATCCTCTCCATACGTTTTTTCGGATCCGCTCTGGCTTCTTTTCGCGTCAACCTTCGCCTAGGTCCAATCGAGTTCAAATGCCGCAGCCTGAAGTGTTTTGCTATCGCTACTCGTTCTCAGGCTGCGCGTTTTCGGTTCCATTCTTTCAATCGGTTCTCTCGCTTGCAGCTTGCGCCCGGTTGTCTTTTCGAAATCAAGTCCATGTCACCGGATGAGACTTATGGTCTCTTTTATCTCCGGCTCGCCTGCTCGACGTCCATGCAACTTGAACGTTGACCCGGGAACCATTTCACCATCGTTTATGTTGCCGTTTACAAAACTTCTGTTTATCTCCATTTATTTTTAGAAGCATTAGCCGTTAGCATATGGTCAGATTGAGTAATGAATGGACTAGGTATGATCAGATATGAAATAGCAACCTGTGATCATATCCGACGTTACTTTGTACTTACATGCGAGCGACGGAGCACAGTATAGGCCGCCTATGCGCCCAAGTCGGACACGCCTACAATTTTCTGCGCTCTCCGAGTCAGAAAACATGACATAACTGGCTCTTTGTACGGATATTATGATGGGATCTAAAACCTAAAATAAGAGGTCATATCTCGTCATACTATGTAGCCTTACTTGATCACGTCTAGTTTTCCGAGTCGTTGGTCCGGGGCGTACTCGGACGTAAACATGGCTCAACGCGATAGGATAAAAAGAGGGCCAACTTGATGGCCCTTGCGACTCTCGACTCTCCCTCTCACCCAGTGACTCATCCGAAACAATGGCAATCGAAACTATAACATCCATCCGGCATGTAGAAACACCACTGGCGTACAAGATACGTGCGAAAGAGCGTGAGGAAGCCAACGATGGAGTTGCACGACTTGATGTGCGTACATGACACGGTCAACTGCAAGGTCATTGTTGGCTTGAATTGACCCCGCTGTACTCATCCCGAATGTGCATCAGATCGCCAAACTGACGGTCAAACTGACTGACACCCCCAAACCTCTACCGGATCCCAAGACGCTCACATTCGGCGCGGTGAGCTGTTCAACTCTTATTCCTTCCGTCGTCTTGGGCAATGGGACCGCGACCTCCATTTGCCTCTTTGTTGGCTGCAACATGCTGACGGTGGGTGTTACCCCTGCGGACAGTTGTTTAGTGACCATATGGCCATGGCGTCGTTCAACCCCGTTTCGGGATGGTCTGCTCCCGAAATCAAACCCTACGCACCGCTCACACTCGACCCGGCATCGTCCTGTTTCCAATACTGCTCCAACGTGTTCGAGGGGATGAAGGTGAGTTATGACAATGGCGGGGTCGGTCGGACGCAACTGACGCTTGAACGACCCGCGACATGCAGGCCTACCTTGGACCCGACGGAAAAGCAAGACTGTTCCGTCCTGATCTCAACATGCGGCGCCTGGAGCGCTCCATGGCCCGTTTGGCACTTCCTGTGAGTAGGATTGCCTCTCTGACCTCGTCTCGTTCTTCGTCATTGGCCTAATGCTGATTATGATAGCCCATCGACGGAGATATAGTCCTCGAGCTCATCAAACGCTTCGTCCGAATCGAAAAACGATGGATCCCTACACGGCCAGGACAGAGCCTCTATCTCCGACCAACGGTGATCGGTACACGGCCAGGTACGTCGCATCTCCCCTACAATAACGAGATGTTCATCTTCTCCCTCTATCCTTGTGGCGGTATCAGCACTTGGCGTGACCGCGTCCGACCACGCACTCTTGTACATCATCGCCTCGCCCACCGGCTCCTGCTTTCTACGGCCACTCTCGTTGCTCGCAGTAAGGGACGCGGTGCGCGCATGGCCTGGTGGTACTGGCGCACACAAGGTCGGTGGGAACTACGCCCCTGGTTTTCTACCCCAACAGGACGCAGCCGCACAAGGGTACGACCAGGTACTGTGGCTGTTTGGCGAGGACCAGCGCGTCACCGAGGGCGGCGCGATGAACATCTTTGTCGTGCTCAACCGCCAAGATGGCGATGGTGCGTGTCATTCGGACGGAGACGACGTGCGCTGACGAGAGATGTCATCCTCCAGGATGGGACGTCATCACGCCCCCGCTGGACGGGACGATCCTGCCAGGTGTCACACGGGCTTCGTGCCTCGCTCTCACCTCGGACCCGGCATTCCATGCGACTGCCTCTCCTGCTGGGACGAGACTCTACCCTGTCGAACGTACGTTTACGATGCACGACCTCGTGCGTTGGTCCGGTAATGGTAGCCTGCTCGAGGTGCTCTGCGTCGGCACGGCTGCGATCGTTGCGGCGGTACACCGGATCGGGTTCGAAGGGCGGGATATTTGCTTGCCGAATTATCCTGGAGATGAGAATGGGCTAGGACCTGTCGGACGAGCACTGAGAGAAAAGATATTGGCTGTGCAAGATGGGAGGGACGACTACGAGGGATGGGGTGTCGTGTGTGAGTAGAATTTTCCATATACGCGTAGATGGTCCGTGCGCAAGTGTACGATGTGTATATATACTGCACGATGGAGAAATATAGACTTTTCATCTCTTGTGCTCGGGCACGCACTGTCGCCAGCGAGGTCTTTACCGAGGCACAGTCTTTTGCTGATTGCAAATTACACATCCGAACATGTCTGTCAGCTTCGGCTTTCAGCAATTTTTGGAAACACCTGTTGAATGAAACTCTTTTTTCAGTTTTGATGAATGATGTCAAGAGGATTGTCTGGGATGATATATGTAGCAAAGTATTTTGAAGCAATGACTTCTGTTGGAGAAGCAGAATTTGGCAGTGAAATCATTGACTTGTTGTTTTGATCATATGTGTCATGGATAAACAAATACTGTCGATAGGCTCAATACTCTCTTTACACAGAGACAAGCCTGAGCTGCATGCTTTTTGAACTGTCAACGAGAACAATCCTGGTACAAGGGAAAGCAAATTTAAAGGTATCATGCAAGAACAAAAAACCACACTGGCACAACCCCAAGATCCCTAAAAAAAATTGTGCAAGGAGTCATGGATTGTTTATATTACAAGATCGCGTTTCAAGTTGTATATATGATGTGAGGCTCCATTCAAGTTCCCTCAGGCGGCCGGTGGTCTTCGTGTGTCAAATGATGACGATATGTGCCCTCCGTCGCTAGTACTAGAGAGCAGCTGTCAGAAGATAATGAATGGAAAGAGGAAATCATGTGAGCGATTTTACTTTGAAGTTCGAATGAGTTGCAAATCACACATACCTTAGATCTGCAAAAATGCATGGCAGCTTATCAATAACATCTCTTTTTCAACCGATTTGTCCTCCACTGGCATATTTTCGCCCATGGAGTTCTGAACGATCAGGTAGGTGGAGTTCTACAACCGCGGCGTGACTGACTGACAGCGGCACCTCAGATGCAACACACTGGCTCAGAACCGCTGCCACAGCCTAGCAAACACGTAAAACCCATCCAATATATTGGCAATATGTCTGACCCTTCAATATTGCGAGGTCCGCCACTGTGATATCCCAAGACGTAAGAAAAATATTGTTACGGCTTCCCAATGTACTCAAAAGCCAGCCAGGTTTGAGATTTGTTGTTCTCCAAAAAGAATTTACACCCTCCCATCTAGTCTACCTATCTCACTTTCCATCGCCCCGTATGTTCGCCAAGCTTAGGTATACCACTTGCATCTCGCATCTCGTTGCCGTATTGACTGATATATGTATACAGTGCTCTCGCCCTCTGTCTTTCTTTCGTCTCTGCGTTGGAACTGTCAGTTCCCCAGACCGTCTATGTCAATTCTACAGTCATGATCAATGCCACCATCGAGTCCGGTGACCCTGCCTCAGTTGGTCTCCAGCTAGTCGCATCCGGATTCGATACCGCCCTCGGGGACGTGGCGCTCACTCCGTACATCGAGGTCTACATTCCAAACGTTTCTCCGTAAGCATTTTCTCTTAAAATGTCGGATGAGCCCGTTGACGGACATGCAATCCTAGTGGTCAATACGCGATCAATGCCACCAACGTCAAGTATGTGTTGTTGTTGCATAATTCTGGCACGAATACAAGATCGCTGACATTATCCCCTTGTTCATTGTTCACGCAGTGACACTGACGTCATCTATGCCACCAGCAACCTATTCCAAATTGTAAACTGATGGTAGATGGTTCTATCGTCTGAATGTGATCCGCTTTCCACCTTTCTGAGATGTCGTACAATCCAAATAATAGTCCATATGATATGTTCAGTGGCCCCCAGGGAAAAGTGCCAACTTGCTGCAACTTGTCCGACAGCCACTTGATATAGAGCTTGTTCCAAGCTCGAAGTATGGATCCATTGATTTAGCATATTGGCATGTGAAACGATCCAACAACGAGGGGATATCGCCATCCCATCCCAGCCTAGGGTGATCGCCTGATGTACCAGTGAATCAGTGATGGTACGTTCGCAACCAACTGTTGGTCGTCCACAAAAAGTTGGTCTCAGCTGGACTTTCCCCGTCCATATGTTCCCAACTCCCACCCCGATCCCCCAATCCCCCCACTTTTTCTGACCAAGGTCGTGCGTAGTGTATGTTTTGGCAAGCTGGTATTCCGAAGATCTGTTAGTGTACCATACTCACCATAGGGGCAAACAAGTCACGCCTTGGGTGACAGTCTACGCAACTTGCTATGCTACCCAAACGGGCTGACCTAGTTACGAGTCAAATACAAGCACTATATGTACATGATCTCTTTTCAACGGCCGTACACCGCGTGAATGATACACAAAAACAACCAACGCCCGAGAAGAGGAAGACAGCTAGACTGCCCATCGATACGGAATTAGTCCTTGGATCGATGACCAAGACGACTTACGGTCTTATAAACTTAGGGAACATCCCTAGTACATAAAACCCCTGCCTTGGTTATATCGATGGTGTACTGGATGTTGAGATCAACTCAGTCGGGGTCACGGTCTAGAGAAACAAATAATCAAACAAGGAAGGAGAATGGGGGGAAACATACATAATGGAAGGCTAACGAATAACCTGTTACCGGTCCTGCAGACCACCCTTTGTATGACACTTAATCCTGGTACACCCTTCCACTCTGTGTTCTCGAGATCAATGCCAACCCTTCGTGCAGGAAAACACCTCACCGTTACCTCTGAGATCCAGAACCTCATCAAAAGCAGTGACAATCTCATCCCTAATACCAGGATACAACGATCCAATATTTCGGGTAAGCTGTGAGCGAACAGCCGCGACATGAATTGGCTTGTTGTGGATCTCATCTCCCAGCATATATTTAATGTTGAGTTGCTGTCAACGAAAATTCAATGCAAACCAATTCCAACAAGAATGGAAAAGTCACCAACATTGTTTATGCCTTCTCTGAAAGAAAGTTCATCTTCAGGTGCTCTCAGCACTTCTTCCATGTGTTTGCGATTGCTGAAAATGACTGTCCAGGAAAAGCGATCTGCAAGCTTGAACGGCGCAGATTTGTACTACAATAATGTAATCTTTGACATGCGTGAAAGATGAGACTCTTGCCTTCTCGTATCCTTCTTGTATAATGTCAACAGCATTGGTCAGGAACTTGAAACCATCCAACCAAGAACCAAGCCAGCCACTTGTGGATCCAACTGTCGGAATTGCATCTAGCTACCAAAGCAAATCAAAATTCGGGAATGGTGAGCGACTAACATTGTTCCGTCTACTTACATTGGGACTGCTCTGCAATAACAAACTGGTGACAATGACAATGGCGGCAGCCATGCCTGTGGTGCCATAGGTAATGCCTGAAAAACTCTTTGATTCTTGCTCTAGCATGGTTGCTGGAGATTGCGGTTGTCTGTTGGACTCCCCGTTCCTTACGCCCGGTCACTCTATATAAGTATGACCTTGCGCACTCGCAATGCTGCCCTGTTTCAGCTCACGGGTACATATGCGAAGTCTAGGCGTAGCACGGCGGAGAATGGTACTGTCACGCCGGTAGATCTGTCAGCATAAATATCTGACCTACCAAATACAATGCTCGCTTGACAGGACAGGTGTAGTCTGGTGACCTGTGGTAACCTGTACATGCTTGGCTGAGGCCCTGAGGTGAGCACAGGTTACTTGTTTGGTGACAAGGTGTCTCCCACCTCATAGGCGAAATTCCAAGTTCCTTGTACTTACATAAGGACAAACACAAACTGAACTACATAGTATTAGACAATTTTATTCTCACGGGCCGAGGCTCCCCACAACTTGTAGTGGGAGTCGATGCCCTTCAAAGACCCATCTGCAAAGGTCACTTGTATTGATTAGTACAGTGTACCATACAGCTACAAGAGTTCTAAGTTCCAACTACATTATCCGTTATGGTATTAACTTCACACCATGCACGATCGGATAAGTCCCAAGGACTTATCCGATTAACATATAGTCAACACTCTAATAACGTGTCCCCCTCGGAATAGGGCCTGCGGTATGTGTTTTGAGAGAGTATGTGTTATGTGTGTTATGGCCAAGGTATTACAGCTATATAAAGCAAATTGGGAAGTCGAAAATGCTATGGGTTTTGAGAGGGTATGGGTTAAAATATGTTATCGGATAAGATCGGATATCCGATTGTGCCTGGTGTTACTTACAATTTCGTAGCGTCGTGCCTTTTCCTCAGTCGTTCTACTTTGTCCGATTGAGGTATCTAGCCATTCGTTCGATGCATTACTGACACAGTACCTAGCTGACTTGTCTTTAGCTTGGCTGCCATTTTTCTCTGAAAAAAACGCAGCATGCCTCCCACCAAGCCCATCTTGTCCACGCCGGAAATCCTATGGCAGCGCTACCAGCGCGCCCAGGCAGACAACACGGCACGGAGTGCTGAACATGGTCAGCAAGCTTTACACGTTGGCAACAAGGTCATGCGCTACGCCACGTTTACCATCGGTGACCAACCCACCAAGGGCTATCCTTTGTACATCGCCCTGCACGGTGGCGGCTCAGTACCAACCAGCCTCAACGACTCCCAGTCGAAGGGCATGCAGATATACTACAAGGAGAGCGTAAGCAACGGCATCTATGTTGCACCGCGCGGTATCACCGACACTTGGGACCTACACTTCCAACCAGAGTCCTACATGCTCATCGAGCGCCTCATTGAGAACATGGTGCTCTACGAAAACGCCGATCCCGATCGAGTGTACTTGATGGGCTTCTCTGCAGGCGGCGACGGCGTCTATCAACTCACGCCGCGCTTGGCGGATCGGTTTGCCGCCGCCAGCATGTCTGCGGGGCATCCCAACGGTGTCAGTTTGGTGAACCTTGCTTCGGTGCCGCTTTTGTTGCAGGTGGGCGCAAAAGACACTGCGTACCATCGCAACATCGTCACGGCCGAGTACAACGACAAACTCGATGCACTAGCGGCGTCACATAACGGCAAGTATGTGCACGAGACGTTCATTCACGCCGGCTGTCCCCACAACTTCTTGGACAATGACGTGCGTCAACGGTCCCAGCGCGTGATGGCCAATCCTCACGCCTGGCTCGTAAAAGGCAACCGCACCACCAAGCTCGCCAACACCAATGCCGTGTGTTGGCTCAATCAATATATGCGTAACCCCTTGCCCGAGCGGGTGGTGTGGGATCTCACCACACGTGCACGGCGCAACACCAACGGTCTGTGGTACTGGCTTGACATTGGCAAGAATACCCATGATACACTGGGCACGGACACCATCGTGGCATCCTACGATTCGGCGCGCAACACGGTCGTGGTGGAACAAGCGTCCACATACCTACGCATCTTGCTCAACAGTACCATGGTGGATTTGGATAAGCCAGTGCTGGTGGAAGTGGGCGGGCAACAGCTACATGTGCAGGTGACGCCCAGTGAACACGTGCAAGAGGAAACGCTGCTGGAGCGCGGTGATCCGCGCTATGTTTTTGCAGCGCGCATCACGCTCACCCAGGACGCCGCCGGGTGGCACGCACAATAAGTTAGGCTAAATAGCTGGTCCTAAACCGAGATCACTCCCAGGCAATGTTTACTCCGCGAGGTTTGATCGTGACAGACTGTGGCTCGTAGGGTGGAGCGGGCGATGTACATACTACATGGTAGGTATGTACCCGACGGGAGTGAGGATGTGGACAAAAGCCCGGACCCGTCGCTGAGCAAGCCCGAAAGTGAAGTGCGAGATTGGGCGTCGGACCGTGCTGCGTGCGTGCGAAATGAGGCGAGGCGCTCGCCGGCAAGCGAGATGCGGCGGACGGGAAGTCGCGCCGCCACCACACCCGGTGGTGGACCACCACCTGACTCACTCCTGCGCGGACTAACCTCCCGGAAGTCATGTGCCGTGACAGCCTAGCCGACCGCTCTTTTAGACGGACTGGTCACGAGTCTATCCAAGGGCGGCTATTGGGTTCGGTCGTCCAGACTCGTCCTACACTGCATGCTCCCCCAACAGGTTTGTCGGTTTCGGGCCGAAAAGCCTCCAGCCTTATACCAAACCCCCTCACTACTACGGAGCCCGCGGTAGCAGCTTGCCTTGGGGAGCCACGGGGCCCAGTTCTTCCATTGTTGCCAGTTTGTTGGATTCACGGGCAGTGAACAAAAGCGGGATGTATACTAGCGATCGTCGCTCTGGGAACACGCCTTGATTTGAGCCGTTTAATTTCAGGAACCAAGGTGTGCTCACACCAGTTGCCATCGGCCCACCGTCATCACCGGATGTGTCGCGAACGGTTTGAACTGCACAGGCACGTCAGTTGCTATATATCACGTGGATTAATTGATGATACGTTGCGAAGGAGCTGTCAGATGTGCTTACCCCGGATGCCATCGTTGCTGATGTGATCATGATGGCAAAGTCGTCCGAGCGAGATGACTGGCAGGTCGTCGCCCAGGGTCTGATGCATCAATCTCCAAGTTGAATAACGGATCCAGGAATCTTTCAGGCTCCCGTCGTTCCTGTCTAGTGTCCGTGAAATTGTTTACTTGGGCTGTGCACTGAGTAATTCAACAGCGACCTTCTGTACGAGTTAATTCTCAAAGGGACTCCGAGTCGAAGCTGCATGTGCTAGGGACACTGCATCCGTGCAAGAATATGTATGTCTTACAATGTTTCACACTCGGATGAGCGACAATGACGGAAAGTATGTTCTAGCGTTGGACCGCCGCCAGTGACCATCTAATGTAAGTTAGTAAGAAGAGAACGGAACAATATTAATCGCTAACATTACATAAAGCCTCCACGAAAGAAAACACACAAACTGTGTGCGTTCGGAATATCTTCTACATACTCGCGATTGCCCACCATTAGTAAACGGCAATCATGAATAGCGTAGTCTGACTTGTGCTGCAGTATCCATGATGGCAGGGTCAAGATTCGTAGATCAATGTCACTAGGGATCAAATCACATATGGATGCTTGAACTTCCTGGCAATAATTTGACGACTTCGCAACACAAATAACACATCTTAGCCGCGACGAGCTCTGCGATCATCGTGGTTGGTAAAGCTTGCAAAGCCTTTTGGATTGATCGCATTCAAGTTGTAGATGTCAACTAGTATGAGGTATATATATCACTTGACGGGATCTCCCTGACTAACTCGGTAGGCAGCACCTGAAGCTTGCGCACCCAAATCCATCAAATCTGTCCATATCGAAAAATAGTCTTTCACCTCTCGTTTCTTCAATAAGGCCTGTATCTGAGGCAAGAGTCTATACGAAAAGCAACCATCAACTGTCGCGTTTCTGACGGTGCATCGACCAACTCACGATACTGCATTCAGGATGTCCGATATATCGATGTCTGCGCGCTCTTTCAAGTCAGTACGGGTTAACTCAAGGGGGTGGGGTGTGTCCGAAACCCTGCTCCCGGTCAGCACTCATCAGAAACTATAGCAGCTGAGACGTACTGAGTGTGTTGGAGGAGTGGGTTCCTCATATCTTGAGTTATGACATTACATTGAAGATATTATTGCCTACCGTGGTCTCGTTGTACTCTCCTCTTTTGTCTCTCATGGTCAAGCCGTTCTGTCCATCATTCGATTCAGGCTGCACTGGCTCTAAGATGCGCAGTCCAGTTCCGTCGAATGTCAGATCCCTATTTTCAGTTAGCATTCATCACAAACCATAGCCGCATCTGCACATACTGAGGCTGCTGAGGGGGTGGATTTCCCACGTCTCGAGCAACGATAGAATTCCATCCGGAGAACCTGGCTGCATTACTGTCAAGATATCAATGAAAAACTGGAATGTTTCTTTAAGTATTCACTCACCGTGCGGGCGCGGGAATGGATATGACCGGGACGACAGCGGCCATGATGAACGCCACGAAGAGTACAAAAGCGGAATGCATTGATATAATCGACAAAGGGAGTTGATAAACGAGAGTGTTGATTATCGGGCCGTCAACGGCAAGCAGTTTGATAATATAGAGATAAGGCTGACGAAAAGCAGAGAGTGAGGATACGGAGGCGGGCACAAAATGTGTATATAGACTTACTAGCCAGTACCTGTGAGCCGAACAAAGTAGAAGAAGGCTGGAGGCGGACCCTGCAAGTTGATGGAACTTATAGGCTAAGGAAACAAGGGAATTTGAAAAAGCTTAGACAGCTTGCGACAAATTTGAACCGAGCTCACTCTCCATTCCATCTCATAATCCCTGAGATATGTAGCTGACCAGAGTCACCAGACTTTCAAGGGGCTCCGATGACTCGGACCATACTTGTTACCAACTGTCACAGTTTTTCAATAACCATGACGCCAGGCCTGTCCCTCTAAATCCAAAACCCGAACATCCACGCCGATGACAACCTGCATCCGCGGCGTAACGCGTGATTAGAGTTTTTTGGCACAGGAAGGTCAAGTGACTCAACTCACCGTGCGAATTGGCATTAGTATATGTAGGACGCTATTAATATTTGAATCACTGTGGGAACCCTCTAGTAGTTTGTGCTCTCTCTAGTTTCTTCGGCCTATTAGAAGGGATTGTCATCGCTGTCAGATGCTGCCGACGTGTAAGTAAGTACTGTCGCTGGTAGGCATGTCATTGCATCTCCATTCCACTCCCCACTTGAATTCGTGTTCCGGGGCCCATTCTGTTGCTGCACATACAAGTAGAGGGATTCTAGTAAGTCATTGTCAACTGTCCGGTGTGCTCACGGTCTACGTCGACTCCCATCTTCGATGGCTTGTGCCTCATTGCATTCCTTCTCTCCCTCGATCGATACCTCTCGAGGTGTTCGTCCAGTCTCCTTCATTATCCACATCTCGGGACGTTCCTCCGACCTGGCCATCCGTCCCCCCCATCAACGTACTCGTGCGTGACATCTGCGTTTGGTTCGCTAACGATTTTACTCCTCGGGTCGACCCGTAGGTCTACGGGCCAACGAGCCAAATCGTGCGCCCTGTTCTGTCTCCCACGATCTCTCCGTCACTGCAGGGTCCGTTGGTCTGGTCGACCCTCATTGCTGTTCTCGCCCGTCGCCCCAGGATCCACCATCTATGCCCTCGACTCGATCCTTGTCCCACCACCTTGAGCATTCGGTATCCTGGTTCACCGCACATTCGATAGGTGCCGTGGGACGCTCTGGGGTTAGGCGCGGGCGCTCGTGCCACTTTTTCATGTTTGATAAACGTAGGCAACTTCGTAGCAGCCCACGCCACTTGGACCGCACTCCCTGCCGGACTCACGAGCCAGAGTACTCTGGAGGCCGGAACTTACGGGGCTTATTCGCATCCGTTTCATTTCGCGTGACGGTGAACATATTGATTCGATGGATACGCGCACCCTTCCCTGCTGGAAAGAAACTCGCAAGTAATCCGACGTGCAAAAAGCCTTTGGGATGAGACGTATTGTAAACGGCAACTACGGGATCTACTATCTCCCGGG
>JBBPLC010000321.1:0-29003 GCA_038089535.1 Hemileccinum rubropunctum | reverse complement strand
CAGGCCCCAAAGGAGGAGAGTATTCAAGTGAATAGGACTGAGGAGTAGACGATGAAGGGGAAGGGTTTATATATGTAAGTAGGGGAAGTTTAGGGTAGGTCGTCTGAGTCCTAATCGATTGAGGGCCGGTGTGGGAATAGAGAACATGAGGAAGTGGTGAGGAAACCATGAGGACGGCGAGAAGTCCGTGTGGGAAGAAGGAAGCATCCTCATGGGAAAAAGGACGGAGATGAAAGACATGAGGTATGATGTCACGATGACATCATGGGCTAGCCCTCAAGTCACGTGAGGGTTCTCACAGTCACGTGTGCTAGTCACGTGACTTCGAAAATGAAAGAAAGCGTTAAGTTCAATAAGTGGAGAAAAGTGAAAGGCGTAGCATATAGGTCCTGAACTATAACAGTTAGTAGTGACACTTGGAGGAGGGCAGCCATATTGGTCATCATTGCACAGATATCGGCCCATGTGACATTTGGGTCAATCAGGGGAGCAGCTTGTTCGCCTTGTTGGGACATGGCTTACAAGAATTTGGATGAACAGCAAAGAAGGGCTTTGGGGCAGAGATGGGAAAGTGCAGCAAAACATATGGTTTCAAGGCAGATGTTGCGAGGGTTTTGATGATATTTTTTGCACTGATGGCATGCATGGGGTAGAGCTGGAACTGGTTGGGGAATGGGAGAGATGGCACACGAAAAGAAGGAAGGGGAAGGGGAAAGGATTCGTTGGCAGTATTTGATGGGAGTCTACTCACAAGCGGGGAGGGATTCTGGGAAGTATTCCCATTCAGGGGTGAAGGTACAGATGGATTCTGGCACTGGTGAAATATAAATGATGTGGGTGGTGGTGTAAAGGTTAAGGGTGGCTTGTTGTTGTTGGAAGGCGAGGTGGTCTGCACAAGCATGAGAGTGCATGAAACAGCAAAGGCAAAGGGAAGCTGACAGGATCAGCCTCATGGCAGTCCTATTCAAGTGAAATGGAGTGAATGATGAAAGAAACTAACAAAGGAGGACAACACCTAATCTAGGTGTTGTGCGACCTCAGCAATGGTGTGGACGGTACAGTTGCAAGTGTCTAGCCAGATGTGGACTAAGATGTGGTAATCAGCGACTAGGAAGTTGACAGTTCCCAGATATAGCATAAATGTTGTTTACAATGACAAGCATGCATTAACAAGCATGAAGTCGGCAAATGCAGAGTTAAGATTGGAAAAGATATGAAGAGTGGTAGACAAGAGAACCAGCCCCTAAGGTAGGAGAGGATTCAAGTGAATAGGACTAAGCGAAAGGTAGATGACAGAGGAGAGTGGGTTTATATAGTGAATAGCGATGGGTTTAGGGTAGGTCATCTGAGTCCTAAATAGTTAAGGGCCGGTGTGAGAAAGGAAACATGAGGTAAGCATAAGGTAAACATGAGGACAGCAAGAAGTCCATGTGGGAAGAAGGAAGCGTCCTCATGGAAGAAGAGACAGAGATGAAAGACATCACATCACAGGCTAGGCCTCAGGTCACGTGAGAGATCTCACGGTCATGTGCACTAGTCATGTGACTTTTGAAAGTAAAATTGTTAAGTCCGAAGAATGAAGAAAAAGTGAAAATGTAGCATATAGGTCCTGAACTATAACACCTTACCCATAATGGCAAGCTCAAGCACCATATTGATAGGATCATCAACAAATGCCATGTTGGTTGTGGATGCCAGTACCTGGTATGCTGGGAAGGCTTTGGCCTGGAAGATGATGAATGGTTGTGGTGAAAAGACCTAGTGAACTGTCAGGCCCTAGATGTTTGGGAGGCACATCTTTCTTCATAGAGTGGGCAGGTGTAAGCCTGCCACAGGCTTACTACACTGTATACACCATACTCCATCCAGCATGCCATCTAGCATGCCATACTCACTTATGACATAGCATACTCACCAGTATATATACCCTCACACTGCTCATGTACATCATCTCCTCTTCCTCCCCTTCTTCCTTCTCCACAATATATGCTCCTCCACTTCACCTCTGTGTGAACACTCTCCTTAGTGTTCCCATCCCTCCACGACAGGCTTCCAACACACTAGCAGAAAACACCAGACAAGCCAAACAAGTGCATGTCCTAGGCCTCAGCTAACCAAAACCAGCTTGCAGATGCACAAAAGGGTCAAGATATTGTACAATTCAGAGGATTCCAAACCTAGACCAGTTCCTGGAGCAGGAAAACAAGGGAAGGAAAGACAAAGGCAAATAAAGGTAAGAAGTTCGTGCAGGTCCATTTGCTTGGCTGGCACATTTCTGGCTACTACCGTGGGAGTCGGGGATTCATTCTAGTACCAGTGGTGACCGTAGGTGCACATTTCATCCTTTCTCACTTAGCCTGGACTCATTAAGGGGTCGTTCCTTTAGGAAACACACTGAACAGCTTTGATGATTGATGTAGTTGTCAGCCAGCAGCTGTTCTCTGGTAAGTTTCAATTCGTACAAGTACACCTTCGAGTTTATGCTGGCTTCGTCAGGCGCGCTGTCTGGATTCGCCTCAGCAATATTGCTTCAGCCTCGTAAGCAGAATATCTCGCAGCTATACTACGTTATCGTTTACCGCAGATAGTGGACCTGTTGAAAACGCGAGTCCAGCAAGGCGATTCTCCGCCTGGTTCTCGGTGAGAGAACTGGGCACTCCCCGTGATCGACCTCATCCTTAACAATTGCTCTATGAAAGGAATACCACGCTTATCTGGCGCACTGCACAAGATATCATCAAGCGTGATGGGATTGTGGGGTTATGGCGAGGAACGAGTGCCTCGCTCGTTCGGTAGGTCAACATAACTAGCCTTCACTTCTACTGTGGCTGATGTCCGGAAGAAATGTCCCGGGAGTGGCTCTCTACTTTACTAGCTTGACGCACCTGCGCTCAATAATGGCGCGGTCTCCACATTTTTCTGTCCCAATGGTTGGGAGGAAAGAGGATTCCAAGAGCGTCTTGCCGAGGCTGACTAACCAGGGTAATCTGCTCGCTGGTGCGGCTGTGAGGATTGGTGTGGGTCTCATACTGAACCCGTTCTCGGTCCTTAAAGCAAGGTTTGAGGCATGTTGTAGCATTTCATCCGTGCCCGCTCGCGACCTAACTGTACTTACAGAGCGAACATTATGCATACCGAACCTTAACTGGATCCCTTTCTTCCATTGTCCGCACAGGACCATCAGAGCTGATGCGTGGATTCGTGGCATCCTCTCTACGAGATGCACCATACGCTGGACTGTTCATCCTTCTCTACGAAGCCATCAAGCAAGAGTCGAGTAAACCCACCTTTTCTTTCTCAATAGCGCACCTAAGGCATCTTTTACAGCCTACTTTGTGCCAAGTGCATATGCTACCAGTATACATAGCTTTTCCGCAGCGGCGGCGGGCGGTATCGCGACGCTGGTCACGCATCCTTTCGATGTTATCAAGGTACTCATATGGCACCGAGTATGCGCATCATACTGAAAACTTATAGACCAAAATGCAAGTCCGTCCTGAGCACCAATACCAAGGTCTAATATCTACCACCTCTCGTATGTGGCAGGTGCGTCTTCTTCTTTTGGCAATTTTGCAGTAGACACATTGTATTTGTCACAGCAACGAGGTGCCGTGGGCTTTTTTGACGGAGCCTCTCTTCGCATATCACGCAAGATTCTAAGTTCTACGATTGGGTGGGCAGTATTTGAAGGTATTCTGCTTTTTATGCGAAGACCATGAAATTGTAAGTAGGTACAACTGAACACATATTCGACTAAGAATACTGCTTCTGGATGAACTTAGCAATAGTCTGAAGTTGGATATTCGATGTTCCTTCGTAGATAGCTCCCTATAATGTCAACCAATTCTTAGTTGAAGACATCGACGGATCTTAAACAGCTATCACTCACTATTTTGGAATCTCTCCAGAATTTCTCGATTCCTGTCTCTCGAGTGAATCCAACACCCCCTGCCCACTCAATGGCTTGACCAGAGACCCGCTGGGCAATAACACTTGCCCAGTACTTGGCCATTGCAGCCTCCTTGGTGAAAGTCTTGCCTTCCTCTTTCCTCCGAGCAGCATTGTAAGTTAATAGACGAGCTGATTCTATCTCTACAGCGGCTTGGGCGATTTGGAATGCCATACCCTGGAAGGTACCTACAGGCTGGCCAAATTGAGTGCGCTGATATGTATAGGGAACGGCTTTGTCAAAGGCGCCCTGAGCAAGACCGAGCATTTGAGCCGCGATACCTATCCGACCTGTGGACCTGTGTTCGAAAGATGCTAGGCAAATAAAGGGGGCGAAAACATACCCTCATTCAGAATTTCAATCGCAATTTTGTAACCCTTGCCTTCACCACCTAGAACGTTTTCTGCGGGGATGCGTAGGTCATCAAAGTTGAGCGTACATGTTGAGGATGCACGGATGCCGAGTTTTTCTTCCTTCTTCGCTATTTTGATACCCATGTCTTTGGTTGCGATGAAACACGTTATGCCCTTGTATCCCTTACTTGGATCAACCTAGAGAAGATCCGTCAAATAACGTACTAGAAGTCGTTGGCGATCTTACATTGGCGAATATAAGGAAAATCTCGGCTTCGTAAGAATTCGTGATCCACATCTTGGAACCATTGATGATCCAGTGGTCTCCATCTTTCTTTGCACGAGTCTGGAGTGCAAATGCGTCTGAGCCAGAGGCTGGCTCGGATAAGCAGAAAGACCCAAGCTGTCATACAATATTTAGCCACAAACAGCGTCGCGGATCCAAAACTACTCACTTTAGACTGGGAGAGTTGTGGAAGCCATTCACCTTGCTGTTCTTTTGTACCATACTTCCGCATGATGGTATTTATCAAGGTATTGTGGACGTCGCACAAAACTGACACCGAGGGATCAACCTTGGCAAGTTCTTCGATCGTAATTATAGCAGACGTGAACGAAGACTCTGCACCGCCGTACGCAGCACTCGTTTCGATGCCCATGAACTATTCAATCAACAGATGAACTGGGGTTCGGCAAACTAGAATCAAGAGGACAACGTACCCCTTGTTCGAAAAGTCCTTTGATAATTTCTGGGTCCATACTTTCTTTCTCGTCCATTTCACGGACTTTCGGCCCAACGACTTCATTAGCAAATCGCTTCACTAGAGGTACTGCTGAGTTTTCGGGTGGACAAGGATGGCATGATGACTACCAGACTCTCTGAGCATTTCTTCTTCTTCTGTAAACGTGTCGAGTGAATTGATAGTGAGGCTCTCGGTGGAGCACACACATGAAACTGCAAAACCTCTGGAAAATGGCAACGATGGCTCAGAAAGGGGAGACACAACCCAGTTATAGGCGACAAACCTAGCAGCGCGCAAGGGTACATGCTGCCTGAGTGCTCTCGTTGAACGAGCGGCGGCACGGAGTATGGGAGACATGGCACTGTGGTTTGAGTTGAAGCGAAGAACTGGTCAACGGATAACATCTTGTACTCGGGACAACAATCACATGACCGTATCTCGTCTTCCACCGGCCCGTGTTGACCGGTTACCCGAAAGCCGAACCGAAGGAACATACATAGTAATGTGTACATATAGTGCTTGTGTTATCTCAATGTAACTTGATCTGAAACACTTCATCCATGGTTCACTGGATCGCGACATGACTGGCGTCAAATCTCTGCACATGAGAGACTAATAGAAGTTAACAGTAACTTTAGGTGAATCCATAGGAATGCACATGCATTATCTGGGCTGCAATGGACAGCACCGGAGGCGAACATAATAAACTGAAAGCACACGTGACTCCACAATTAGAAGAGCTGGAACATAAGACAGTGAAGAAAGCCTGGAGAAAGCAGCGAGATAGGAGTGATAAAGTCACGAAAACGTGAAGCAGTGAACTGGATAGCTGGTAGTCAGGACCAGTAAGACCCCGTAGGACCACTACCCAATCCACCGTTCAGTGGCTGTGCCCATAATTCCCCACTTCGACAAGTGATCCGTTTCATGCAGTTGCTTCCCCAGTCTTTCCGTTTTCCCCGGACCCACGGGCTTCACCGTTACTTCCTCGTCCCTTGCCGGTAAGACCAGCGGCTGCAAACCCTCGTGCAACGAAGCCTCCACGGCCACCGCGGCCCCTGGGACCACCTCGTAGACCACCTCGATCTTCCTTGTCTGTTGCGATTTTGACCTCGACCGGGGTCTCGTTGATTTTCTACACATAAACGTCAGAGTTCTAAATCCCAAGATGACAATCGGCCCATTACTTCATTATTTTTCTCTAAGCCATCTTTCATAGCTCCCTCATCGCCAAACTCGACATATGCTATCTTCTGGCTCCGACCTTGTTGAGTATTTGGGTATGCCACACGAACGATCTAGAATCTGCTGTTAGAATAGACCATCACTGATCGGATATTTCGCGCACGCCTGATTGTTCTCCGCCGAAAAATTCGCGCACTTCCGTCTCGTTTGCGGGTGATTGGAGGCGGACAAAGAGAGTCCATGATTGCTTGTAGGTCCGCCTTGAGGTCGGAGTGCGTGTGCCAGCACTATCCGTCGTTGGCGACTTGAGACCAGTCTCCAGGGCATCAGGCGTAGGTGCCTTGACTGCCTCATCGGGAACTGGGGTTTCTTTGCCAGACTTTGGTTGAGCTGCAGATGGTTCGACAGGAGATGTGCTAGCCTCCTCTGCAGAATCCTTCTCCTTCATCTCCCGGTCCGCACGTTCTTTCTTCTCCTTCCTTTCTCTCTTTTTTTGCTTGTCTTTCTCAGCTTTATCCGAAGGAGGTCCCGTCGGCGTGCCATTTGCCTTGGTTTGAGGAAGGTTCGAGGTACCCTCCTTCGGTGTGGCGGAGACAATCGGAGACGTTGAAGCGAGTGGCGACTTGACTTCCTTTGGCATGGGCGAGGCAGGCTTCTCCGTAGGCGCTGGTGTTGAGCCCTTTGTTGGTGGGTTCGTGGTAGTGTTTGGCAACGAAGAACTTGTCGAATTAGGGGTGTGTGCAACGGTGCCGGGAGTAGCGGTACGACGGTATGCGTAATTGAACCCTACAGAATGTGAGTGCAAGCTGTTTGTTGAACTGGAATACTTACCTTGGCTCTTGAGCTCGGCACTAATCCTCCCCTCCTTTATGTCCAGGACAAGGGATCCGAAGGCAGCGTCACACAAATTCCAGTTCCAGCAGTTCTTCCAGGCAGGTTCCTCGCCGGTAGCTGTAGGCGGTGCGCCAGTTTGTGCTTGGGGTTGAGGAATGCGTTCGATGACAGACAAAGCCTTGTCGAGTAGAATTCGCTGGTGCTCATCGATGACAGCGTCAACCTGAGTCTTTACACTATCCCAAACTTTGTCGAAGCCTTCCTTGCCCACAATCAACTTGTGGCGGAAACCTTCGAAATCACCTTGCACGCTGAACTCATTATAAGAGGTGGCATATCGGAAGTGGAGACCCGCAGATATGGTGAGATCGGCCTTGAGGACGAGAGCAAGTTGGGCAATAATTCCTTCTCGACCTGGGCTTGCATGCGTGACGAGGAGGCGCGTCTCTGAAGGATCGAACACCCGTTGTGCAGTGTCGACGAGTTCCCCGATCTGGAGAGCTGTGGTCCACATGGTACCCTGACCACCGGCGATGGTAGCATTTCCGTCGCCATTATCAAACATTTTGTGTTGCACGAGGGCACCCCCTAACCCGAGGAGACGGAGTTTGACACCACCAACATCGAGGCAACGCGTCGTGGCTTCATCTAACACGTGCAAGTTATCGATGGCATAGGCACCGGTACGGAATTTTTCAAGAATGACAACATCTTCACAGGCGCCCCAAACAGTAAACACGGGTGTTTGCAGCTTGATTTGGCCGGAGAGGAGAAGAGGGAATTCTGATATGAGGGAAATGTCTACGGTGGAACGAATGGTGGCAGGGGTATTGTCTGGGGATAAGAGGTGGTTGCGTTGAGCGGTGGCAATGAGGGGAGAATACATTGTGAGGTGGCGGAGGGTGCGGTCATTGATTCGTTCTAGACTGCTGCTCTCTGGGGGGACGGGACGCGTCAGAGGGGAAGAAAATTGGCAAGAAAGAAGGAAATATAGATCACAGACCAAAGAAACCGAAATCACCGGTGTGGATGATTGCTTTTGCGTTGGCTTCGCGCGCAAGATCATTGAGAGCGGAGAGACGGCCACGGATGTCTGCAATGCAGAGAATGCGACCGTGAACGGTGTCGAGGACTTTTGTTTGTGTATTGACCTGATTTAGGTGAGCTCTGGGATGAGGAGATGCTGCGGGACGGGTCGAAGTCGAGGCGGGGCGGGATGTGGGCTGCATGTTTTTTTGGACAAGGATCCACAAAGGCAAGGGATTGCAAGTGATGAACAGTTGCAGTGGCGCATGCCTCGTCAACTTAGCTAAAGAGTATTATGTAATTATATATCTCCTTTTTTAGTATAATCCTCATAAATAAATATTCTCCATCCACAAGCGGTGACGACGCCGGCGACGATGAGCTCGTAAAAAGACACGCAGCGAGCGCACACGGACTGCCCCATCACATAGTCGCGGCCGTTCGGGACAATCTGTCACTGCAGTGGAAACTGCGGCCACCGACACGTCCCATCTCACTCGCCCTGCCTCGCATCCGTCTGCATGGCCCAGAAACACGACAGCCATGCTCCTCCGCACTCGTCCGCGTCGTCCGCTCATGTGTCGCATCCGCTAACTCTCTCAGACAAATTGCTCTCCTCCGTCATCTCCTTGCCCCCCAATTCTCGCATAGCTTATGTCACTTTCCTCCTCGCAGCCGATGGTCCTCCCTATGACCTGCTTGAGTTGGGCCGCAGACAACTCGTGTTACGGAATGATTCCCTTGCTCTCTTGGAATCAATATTACCACATGTCCACATCGACGGCGCTTCATCTACGCTCCATGCTTTCATGTTCACATCCGTCGATCACTCCGATGCCTGCCTTTCTGTGCTGAGAACAATATCATTGGATGGTCTCGTCGGTAAGTGCTCTCCCGATCCCTTACGGCTTCTTGTGATGCCTCCCGGCGTCCTTTCTCTCCTATACCCCGTAACTCACGACACCTTAAGCTTCGGATATTTCACTCTTCGATCCTCAAGGTCTATATCCTTGTTCATCCGAATGCGCAACACAGCCATACCCTTGTTCATGCTGTGACAGAAATCTTTCTTTGACTAATAACCCAGATTTCTCGGTAGCCAACCTTCTACCACGCAAGCCTCTCCGTATAATTTACTCTCGCTTCATAATTGCCCTTCGGAATCGAATCATCGATGACATCACCAAAGTCTCCAAGGATACACTTTCTGGACGTTCGGCCCACCAGTTCATGGATGGACTTTTACTTAGGTCTCCCCCCATCTCGAATGAATGGGCAACCGACTGGCTGAATGGGACGAGACTTAGGTGAGGTTCATGCTTTTAGACACTGCCCGATACTATAATCGTCCCAGGCCCCTCGTACATTGTCAACTCGAGGTCCATCTGAGCGCATCTAGATTAGACATACACTCACGCTTACGGCCGACCGACCTCCTTCCCCTCGATTTTAGCCTTCCATTAGCTGCCGGCACCCCGATAACACTTTTACCATTTGGAGTTCCATCGTACTACTTGTCAGCGTACAATGGTCCTACATCGGGTATCACCTCCCAGTTCGAACAATCACTGACTGGACTTGGTGCGGGTGAATGGAGATCACCCCTCCCTACATCGCATTTCGAGAGACAGAACACTTTTCGTTCAGGTATCCTCAAACGGACGAGCCCAACCTATGTCATCGCCTGGATAGCTGTACAAAACAAACAAGGTGAAGACAAGGGTATAGCCATTATCTGGCCCTTTCAATTATGTCTTTCCTTTGCAGCGACTTCCCGGTCCGCTCATGCTAGACGACCCCTTCCTTACTTGCCAGATCTCCCCTCTCAACTCCAACCCTCACCGCCCCCGCCCCCGCCACCCTCAGTCGCACTCGCTTTGTCCTCCTCTGGAGAAGACAACTCTCTTGTTTTTCCTACCCCCTCGATACTTGGTGGTCGTCCTATCTCACGTCGTCCTTGTGCATCGCCAACATCGGAATCTGTTCGCGCGTTCCGTTGCTTGACTCTTTCAAAGTCATCGAAAGTCGAGGGTGTAGCCGGGGAAATAGGACGGTACATAGAGTCCGTTGCAAAGGAACGTGAAAGGGAACGCGAACGCATTCGAAGAGAACGTGAGAATGCACAATCTTGCGCATCTCCTCGTACTATGGCGACACCCTCGATAAATAATAGTGTCCCGACCTCAGCTTCTGTCACAATAACTCGCAACTCTCCTGTGGCCCCCTCCCCGGCCGACGACAGTCATGCGACCGACATCCAGATGTCAACAGACCCTATACAGGCACCAATGGCAGCCACGTCAGATGCTAATCTTCTCCCCCCTTATCCTTCCCCTCCTTCTGCCATTGGAAAGGCAACCGTACAACTTGTCTCCCCCAGCGTAGAGTTCGCCACAGCTCCCGAACCCCCATCCTTAGTCTCTCAGACAGAATCTAGTTCTTCACCACTCGACCCCCCTTTCGATGCATTTGGATCTATTGACGGTACTTGGACACAACCTCAAAACCATTTTATGCACCTTAGCGAGGCATACGATATAGGTTTCGACATGCCTGTTGACAATATCGGAGCTGGAAGTAGCGGTGGAACAACGAGCACAGCGCATGCGAACACGGACTTTGAGGATGGGTTTATCTTCACCGAAGATGACTTCGACTTCTTTGATCGACCATCTGGAGTTGCTCGAACTACTCAGCCTGTCGCACATTTATTTGATGAATCTTCTGGTCTCCCACTTACAGGATCTGCGCCGATGGGGTTCTCTCCCTCGATCCTTGGGGATGGGACTTTTTCAGTCGTTGCCGCTTTCACTCCAGGTCAACAACACACATCCCCATTTGCTGCTGGCGGGTCTGCGGATCCCTTCACACCTCGGCTTTCTGAACTGTATCGTATGCATGACTTAGTACCAGCCAGCACAGACGTGGCGTTGCCATCTCCAGGGCCCACCCCGGATTCGGGACCGACAACACCCCAAGTCAAATTATCTCTCGAGCACAAGAAAGGACCTACGATTCTTTCTAAATTCTTTGACCCAATTCCTTTCGCCCAAAGCCACATATTATCCGATTCCAAATACCACATGGGTAAATTTGCCCTCCCTAGTCCGCCAGATGAAGAGGACCGGACACGGCCGATACCTGACCTCTCGTCGTCTAGTCAAAATCACCATTGGAAATATCAATATAACGCCGCGACCGATCCCCGCATCGGCCTCGTAAGGAAGTTAATTGGAGTCAAGCGAAAGAGCTTCGAACAAGGATCCCGCAGTACAAGATGGCGTCCTAGCTGGCTGCAACATAGCCTGGAACAGGAATGCTCCATGTCAGATGACGCTGATGATGCCTCTGATATACCATCGGGCGACGAGGATATTGACGGCGCTGAACCTATAATCCCCTCTCGAACCACCACCCCACCTCCTACATATTTGCCGCTTGGACCGACATTGCTGCACATCCAATTCTCTCATCCGTGCCTACTTCCTCTCAGTAGACCCTTACGGCCGCCCGGCGCTGCAGTAGCACCTATGACAATCCCGGTGCCCATCCCGACTTCGGTCCCCACTCCCGTGTCACCCGCGGCTGCGCTCGGTGCTACGTCAGAAAAGTCGAAGTCTCTCGAAGCCGCAGGAAGCATGGTTGCTAGGGAGGTTGTTGAGAATAGTGCATTTGCTGATGCATGGCGAGCCACCAACATGCATTGTTTGCCTCACAAGCAGCCAGATGTCTGGCCCGCTGATGTGTCGACTTTGGCTGACATCTTCCGTGACCTTCCTACGCTCGAAGGTCCGGTTGAATTGCAGGCCTTCTTGCAGCATTGTAAGTTCTTTTATTGTCACCGGAACCAGTTTACTGACTTCTGTATGAAAAAGCTTCGGCACTCTCAGATCAAACACTTCTTCAGCGTATGGATACACCGATGGTCTCGGTTGGTAAGGGCGAGTCTATTATTCAAGTGTTACCCGCGTCCTTGCGCTTCTGGGAGAAACTTGGGTTGACACCACAAGCGGGCAAGAAAGACCTCACGGCCTTTCTCTTTTTTGAAGATAATGGCCTAGACAAGCAATCATTGGCGGAAACTTGGTTGAAGAAGCTCTCTAAAACATACAGCGTACGTTTCCTCACGGACCCTTGGAATTGCTGCTCAACCTGTTTCCAGGCGCTCCAACTTGGTACGCACATTCCCGGGAGCCATTCCCTTTGTGCCGTGGACGGCATCTTTACTACGAGACTGGACTCCCTTCGTAAATGTCTAGGTGTGCAATACTCTCGGGTTCAAAATGTTTTACTGACCTTCGTATACTAGCCTCGTTCGCCACAGACCTGCCTTCTGAGCTTGCTGGCCTTATCTTCTACATCGCAATTCCGGATTCGGCATTGACGCTTGCATCGCCTCTACTCCGACAAATTGCTTCAGCGATGAAGAGATTGCAAAGAATCCGTTCCGAATACCCAATCATCCTCCAACTTATTCCCGAACACCACATAACTTCGCATAACCCTGAAACCACTAACTTTGAAAGGCTCTGTTTTTCCGTATATCATCGTGTGCCTCAGCCAGTCGAGCGTACCATGTCACGCAGAATATTTGACACGGGAAAAGAAACTCGTAGGTTCTTTCGGGAGCCAGCATTTACACTTGCACGACCACCCAAGCCTGTTGTACATTTCAGTTTAGGGCTAGCCCGCACACTGGACGTGCTGGATCGCCATACCTTTCTTCATGTTGGCTATGGATTCTCGACGTGCGGAAAGTGGCTCTTGGCAGCTTGTGTCGACCAGCGCGGAGAATCTTATGACCTTGGGAGCTGGTTAACTCAGGATGAGGTCGAAACGTCAACCGTCCTGCAGGTCTGGAACTTTGCACTGCAAACTGCTCGAAGAACCGATATTGAATGGCGTCTAGTGATATCCAAGCTCGGACACATGTCGCCTGCGGAACTTGACGGTTCGTTTTTTTCTTCAATATTCCAAGATAATTCTCGACCCGTTTTGTTAGCTTGGATTCATCACCTGTCGGTGATATTGTCTCCTTGCTGCGATCTCGCTCCTCTCCATGTCACTATTTTGTCTGTCGACCAGAACATATCTTGGTCGCTCCCACAACTGTGCCAACCTAACACAGGACAACAAACATCTTCACGACGGGCAGCAGGGAAGGATTCGTTACCCAAATCACTGTACATGGATGTGACCACGGCTACAACCTACGCCATCTTCCCTGCCATTCGCATCCCTTTGTCCTCGCCGCCGGCCTATCCTTGGGCTGATTGCTCCTTTGTCCCTGATCAGGAAGGTGCGGCCACTACCGAAGCAACTTGCCCTCTCCTTCCCATTCGTTCGACCATTCTCCTCTACGTCCCCTTCAAGCGTACGAGTCCTTCATGCTCGACCCTCCACATCCACTTTCTGCATAGCTGTAAATCTCTGGGATCTTCACTCCTTATCCCAGAAGATGTCACCCACCAGGAAATCACGCGAAACTATTATGAACTTGCTGTTCTTGCAAGCCTACAGGGACCTTTTGGACGCCCTATCCTTCCATTGCATCTATCCTCGCTTGAATCAATGCAAGATGCACTTAGGCAGGAAACCGAATAACTGCTGAGCGATTCTTGGTTTTCCAATCTTCTTCACTTCTTACTAGACGGTCCCCGTTCAATTTTGCTTACTTGCACGTCGGTCTTATTCCCGCATTAATGTTGTATCCCTACCTGTCGTATCATTGCATTTGTTATCTTTCCTTATGTGTCAACCACGCCAATCTCGTCACCACTCGAACCAATATAATGACCATTCTTGGAGTACTACTGCATCTTCTTCTCTTGGGCGCTGTAGTCTTTCGGCGCCTCAGATCGCATAGTTGATTGTATGCTTGCAAGCGCATTGATGCCAATCATAATGATTGGCACTAGGATGAAAAACGCAACAAGAAGCGAAGTGATGAGGGCCGGCGTAAGGAGCTGGTAGTTGTGAAGGATGCCCCCTTTAGGCGCAGATGCAGTGGACAGAGCCGCTGCGTCAGGTGGCGAGTCGAACATAGAAAACGGGTGAAGTTCGCGACGCTCCAACGGGATATGTGAGCCAGCGTAGATGACAAGATGGTTCGAAGTAAGGGCGGCAAGTTTGTCAAGCTCCTTTGAGAGAAGTTGTTCTGTATGCGTGAGAGATCAGGGATAGCAAGTGTGTAGCAATTCTGACGAACACAGACCATGTTCGGCCATCACGGATTTCCTGTACCTTGGGGACCCTTCGATTGGAGGCAGTGAGATGGAAAGAACGTGCTTTTGGTCTGCATCTAGGCTCCACTCTCCTGAGCCTGGAATAACGTCGATGGCAATTGAGCCACATCGGGTAGCGAAGAGGGAAGCTGGGTCGGGTTCGGACAGACTACGTTCGACGTGGGGTAGTTGGCGTGAACTTGGCGAGTCCTTGATCAGACTGGCAAGTCTGCACGAGGGCTGAAGAGAACGAAGGTCGGAGCTGTGTACCTATTCAAATTCATTACTCCAATGCGCAAAACACGTCCGCAAGGCGACCTACACCCGGGTGGTCTACCACAACAACAGCGTCGTACGAACAGATGTCTCCATTCGAAATGATACCTTCCAGTAATACATCGTGCTTGGGACGCGCGCCCGGTGCAAGATTCTTGAGCACATCTGAATTAGAGTGGGACGAAACTTCGAGAGGCCTTGCAAAAGACGACCATGCGACAAAAGGGACGGTGTTTGAGAATGCGAGAACACTTGAGACTGGCAGTAAAGCCAAAAGAACAGCACGCGCGGCCATCGTAGTTGGTAACGACTGACAACTCCAGTGAATCGTCAAGTCGGAGCTTATGTCAGCACAGACGTTCATTGCGACGCTCTGAAAACGTTAACAGCAAACACTATGGCCGCAATCCCTTCACAAGCAAAATCAAAGCAGCTCAGAGCCTGCCTTCTCTGCTCGATAATTCAACACCCTATGGACTTTAGAAAGAATGGATGCCCAAATTGCGAGGAGATCATGCAAGTGCGTGTTGAAATACCTCACTCAGCACGTCCACCTCATTGCTCTCTTGTCCAGATGAAAGGGTCTCCCGACCGCATAGCCGTCTGCACCACGACCTACTTTGATGGTATCATAGCTGTCATTGACCCTGAATCCAGTTGGGTGGCACGCTGGCAGAGAACATGTGCGTCAGCTGCACCGATATTCGGACTTGCTCGGTCTTAGCTGATGTCTTCCACCAGCCAAGTACGTGCGAGGCATGTACGCCGTGCGAGTCAAGGGTCGTGTTCCGGAAGACGTTGAAGCCGAACTTGACAGCCGGGGTATCAAGTACCGACCAAGAGATCAGACAGATCAAGATTGAGCGTTGCACATGGTCGTCTCCGAATTAGTCACCTTTTTTGCGTCCCATTCAATCGTCATTCAACACTTCCGGCGTGTGCTCATAGGCGGACGCACTCTCGATTCACATGTCATCGCCTTGCGTGGGATGGTTACATCCGTGTACCGTAGATATGAAGCAACGCGCCACGCGTAGGGTCGTTGATGGTTTTCCATAGACGCAATACCACCGTGTTGGTGGATCTCAGTTATCCATTCATGTTGTACTCACAACAAGCAATAGCCAACTGGTCTCTGGATTCGTATTTGCGAGGGGAGCACACCTTTGTCTCCAACGAGTTGGTTTGTTTGAGTATGGGTTCGTATCAGGTACTTTGACGCGAAATCTAATCTCGGATCCCGGAGCTATCGAGATTCTCTCATGCCTGAAATTCAAGAATCCATGCGCTAGCTGTGTCGGATTTGACCTCAGGATCTGTGCGTAACCTTGAAACTGTCGCAAGGCACGAGGATCCACCGGGAAATGTGCCCCTTTATAATTCCCTCAAAGTCATCATTAAATGTTAATATTCAAGCCGGATCTCCGGAGAGCGTGGCGGCTCGCTCCGCTGCTACATGTTCCAACGGGCGTCCAAATGACGTTGAAGCATCCAAATTAGCTCCAAAGCTTGTGGGTCAGTCGTGGGGACCACTACGAATACATGGATTGGATAATTTAAATCTAAACTGCCAATCCCCGCTGGACATGATGATGCGTCAACGAAGGGTATGAATACTTTTATAGCGCTACGATATTGGTCTATCGGATACAACGAACGGGTAGATACAAGTTAGTACAGGTGATTATATATGAGGTATCAAGAATGGGATGCCCGCTGATTTAACTCTTCATTGGAGTGAATTATGTACACTTCCGGCCCAGACGTTGCAATGTTCGTCTTATAGCAGCTCATGCAGAACCTGGTCGTAACGATGGGGTAGATGGGCGCTGTGAAAGTGAAGACGTTATCGAACGAAAAGAAGATAGTCAACTCAAAGGACAACATACCTGAGCATGTTCTTGGAAAATACGATCTGCGAGAAGACCTTCTCAGTGTCCAGTACCTCAAACAGTCTGACTTTCGCCGCTTCTTTTCCGGTGCTTGCAGACGACACCCTTTGTGAGTGGGGCAAATCCCTGTCTCTGCGAGCCCAGAAGACGCGGCCTGGGGGGTATAAATCAGCCATTTGCATATTTGCCTCGAGTGTCTTCCTCGTTGCCAAAAACTTTCCAGGTAAGAGCGACCATGCACAAAAGAGATTAAGAAACACCGGAAAATTTAACGAAGATGAGGTGCTTACCCATTGCATAGCCTCAGGAGAGCCTTCTCCACTCTTCCATTGTCTCGTGCGATGTGTAACAACAGAGTAACCTTCCCGTCCACCATTATCGTTCGCCTCGCAGAGCCACAATGCTGCATTACGGATATCAAGCACGGAACCCAACGATAGTCGAGATACAATATCGTCTGAATAGACGAAAGAGACAATTAATTTTGACGCCAGGCGACTCAAATCTGCATCGATGAGACATCTAAATAATCAGAGGTAAGAAGAAATCTACGAAACGCAAGTAAACGCGACATACGGTGGTGCTATACAGTACACAGATACAGGGCGATCCTCGGGAAGTCCGCTCGATGCGACAGTAAGACATGTAGTTGAATCTGCCCACATCTGCAAAGACATCGAACATCTGAGGGGATATCCAATGATCTATATTACTCACCAGACCCAAGAGGGCGGCCACGCCAGCTCCGAGGGAGTGTCCACAAAGAATTAGTTCTACTCCGCGACAATGAAAAAATGTCAGGAATACGGTGGAGCTAATGCCGAGGGACCGATAGCTCTACGAACCATAGTCTGGATTCCGGCTCAACGCATCCATCACAGCAAGATGGACCGGCTTCCCAATTTCACCCATTACACGAGCCATGCGGAGCATACCGCCGTGTACATGGTATCGCTGACGTTGCATCGATAACAGGAACGAGGAACGTTTGCGACTTTGATACCATCCTGACTCTGGGAAGGAAGCCTTGGCATCGGGATAATAATCATCTGCTATGGTGCTGGACGCCGGCTCAAATTCCACGGGTTCGCATGTCAAGTCCACTGCTAACTCGTTTAGCGACATGGTACCTATTCGCATGGTATTTGTCAAGTACTCTCTCATCATCTGCGACCCGTGAAGGACACGCACCACGAAGGACGAGAACGACTTGGCAACGGTCATGATCCGTAAGTACCCAGAATCTTGGCATTTGGCGTTCAATTCCAATCACAGCGGTGGCACGCATACGAGTTTGCATGTTATGGGTATCAGGGCGTCCGCTGTGAACTGATCGTTCAAAAATCTCCTTGTCGTGCTTGCCCAGCAAGATATCCCACCACGAATACTCTACATTATCTTCCGGCGATGGGGGTAATGTTCCGTCCATTTCGGCTTCGGCATCGTTGATGGCTTTCTCTAGTTGTGCTTCCTCTGCCTCCTTCTCATTGGATACCGTAGGTGCCTTCGCACGGACAGATGGTGAGGTAAACAATGGTGATACGCCAAAGAACAAAAGACTGGCACCGCCGTATCCCGCGAGGACCATTTTGGAAAATCGTCTCAGGTTCATTTTCACCTCCTCGGTCGATTTGGGACAATGTTCCGGTCGCGAATCCCTCCATCGCGAGGATGCTACAGATGTTACAGACAAACGGGAAAGCACACTCGCAGATCGTTGTCTTGAATGGGTATTTGTCGGAGCTTCACCAATATCAGCGGATATAAGTTGACCACGATGGCCTGGGAGTATAAGGTCCGAGGTGACACGGACACGAGATGGAACGCGTTTAAGTGGGGGGCCGGTTGTGGGACTATGTACTTTGACCTCGCGAAGGTAAGGAGACCATCGTGATTCGTGGTGTTCTTGGGTAACGCCCTGAAGTGCAACCCAAGCAATGAGAGCTCTAGCGACGTCTGTGATGCCATATTTCTTGATTGGTATAGTATGACTTGGTGTAGGGTTGTCCCATTCTCTCTTGACGAGATCAATAAATGGGCCCAACGAGAAGGATGCCTCACTGCTTCCGGGGAATATGATGGAAAGGATATCGATGGAACTATGTGCGGCGCGAAGAGAAGCGGAGGATATACATTCCCCCAGGTATATCGGAGCAAGCGTCAGTGTTTCGGCAAGGTCGATCACATTCGAGACGGCGCCTTCAACGACGGGAGCCGTGACTTGTTTTCGACCAAGAATGGTATCATCAAAAGTTAGTGCGGTAGCCACGACCGTACTTGAGGCTACATTCCGAACGAGAGAAAACTAGAGCGGTGTCAGCGATGATGATGGGCACGAGAGCAAGACAGGGAAGAGTACCCCGAGCCTCGTCGTTTCCTTTGCAGCGGAAAAAGCGAGGGCGGTCATCGCGGATGCGACGTCGACACCGCGCCTACCGTATCTCTCCCAGTTGCAGCGCATCGTGGTACTGCGAGAAGAATCCCAACTGTGGGGCGACGAGGCCATCGAGTCGACACCTCGACTGCCAGAAGCGAGCAGCGCGTGATTCATTGTCGTTGACTTATCATCTCAATAATAATTAATTAACACCTCAACCAATGACGCCAATGTCCCGAAGCTGGCTCGCCTTGCAGCGCCCTGCAGCGGGTGCTGCCCTCGCCCGTCGTTTTCTGCACGCCTTCGCTACCGAAGCCTCCATCGACGCCGACTTCAAACCCTCAAATTACGGTCAACCCATCTTTCAGTCCCACCCCCACCTCCGTGAGCGTATCCCGTACTCGCACGTCACAATCCACTGAAGCAGACAAAAATTCAGTGAGACCACACGAGCTGACCCCCGGAATACCCGTCGAGGAGTATGAGCAACGACGCAGACAGTTGATGGAGAATCTTCCGAATGATTCTGTCGTAGTTTCCGTCGCTGCTCCGATCAAGTACATGAGCGCAAGTATGTAACACTGTCTTTCGTCCTCTACACCTGTCATATCTTCTCAAGACATATTGTAGGTCATCTCTGACTCGCCTTATCAGCCACGTTGAGCGCAATACAGTTACAAGTTCCGTCAGGCATCCGACTTTTGGTACCTTACGGGCTTTGAAGAACCAGACGCAGCCGTCATTCTTGGTGAGCTTCTTTCTAGATAATCACATTGACCCAATGTCGAACCTACGACTAGAGAAGACTTCTACTTCACGGGGCTACCGAATGACCTTGTTTTCTGGTGGCAAGGACACTCTCAAAGAGAAGTGGGAAGGTGCCAGGTACTGCGACGTTCTAGACGCTACTGGTTAAATCGCTAACAACATGTGGTTCCCAGGACAAGCTTCAACGATGCACTGAGCATATTCAAAGCAGATGATGCCAGGTCCATACAAAGTTTTCCTACTCAACTAAAGTCACTAGCTAGCCTCTACTCCAATATTTATATTGACATACCCAACTCGTCATCCAAACGATCTCCGCGGACCGCCAAGTCTTTATTGCGATATCTCTCTCCTTCCGTGCAGCCCAAATCCGAATATGAAACAGTGGTGGATTCTTTGTCAGCTTCGCGAAGACATGACTTGGCACCACATGTTGCTAAATTGCGAGCCATCAAGAGCCAACGAGAACAGCAAGTCATGCGGGCTGCCGCCGACATTAGTGGACGTTCGCTCGCCAAGGTCAGTTGGCTCACCATGCCAAAAATTATGAACGTTCAAAGGCATTTCCTTAATAGACCATGCGGTTTACCCGCCCAGGGATATCCGAAAGTGCAATCGCAGCTCATTTTGAATATCTATGCTGTCTCGCCGGATCACAACGATTAGCATACGTACCTGTTGTTGCATCGGGGTATCAGTCAAATTTACCCTTTTGCGAATACTAGGTTAACCCTCTTTTAGACCAAATGCGCTTATAATACATTATACCTCTAATAATCAAGTGGTTCAGGACGGTGAGATGATCTTAATGGATGCGGGATGCGAATACAAGTCAGTACCCCGCTTACGATCTTTCCTTTTTCCATACTGAGGCGCTCCAGTGGTTACGCCTCGGATATTAGTCAGATTCCCAATTCTTGGACGTATGTACCCCACCCTAACCTTTATTGTGCAGCACGCACCTATCCTGCCTCTGGGACATTCAGCGCACCTCAAAAGGATCTCTACACGGCTGTCCTAAATGCTCAGAAATCCCTCATAACCCTGTGTACAGAAAATGCTGGATTCAGTCTACATCAACTTCACCAGAAGTCATGCGACCTTTTGCGAACCGAATTAAACCAGATCGGATTCAACCTGCAAACGGGAGATCTGGAAAGAGTGTTGTATCCACATTTCCTAAGTCATCCGATCGGAATAGGTATGCTTGTCATCTCTCTGTTGGACACGGAGCATCCAAGGGTCGACGGGGACTTACAAGGTGCAATGTAGATTTACACGAGTCGGCACATCTTGCCCGCGGAGATCGGTAAGCTTAAACGGAACTGAGTGGCGTATCAGAGTTGTCCGCTGAACAAAAACCCCATCCTAGTCTGAAGTCGGGGGTCGTAATCACCGTGGAGCCAGGTAGATCTCGTCAAACGCTTATTACACCTTTGTTACTGACAGGCTTATTTCCTCAGGTATTTACGTACCCCCAGTTCCGCAATTTCCAAAGGCGTTCCATAACATGGGGATCCGAATTGAGGTTGGTGATCATGCTCGTTCCTGTGACGTGTTCCGTGCTTATGCTTCCACAGGATGAAGTCCTCGTTGGGAAGGATCATCCAGTGGTCCTGAGTGTCGCTGCCCCCAAAGAGGTTGGTCTCGTCTGTTGCCTCCATCCGATGCGGACAATAACGTTTGCTACCATTTAGATTGTAGACGTAGAGGGAGCGTGTCAAGGTCAATTGGGACTAGAGCCCCTCTAGGATATTTTATGACACCAACATCTTATCCCGTCTAACCTCGAGCAAATTTCACCCTTAATATGTCGTCTCCAAAGCCCTGAGAATGAGATCCCGCCTCAACCACTTGTCCTCGGGTGTAAAGTACCAACTAAGGAAAGCAAAGACAGAGATAGCCGCGAAGATGACGACAGCCTCCACAACAAGACATCAGGCAAAAGCTGCGCCAAGTGGGAATCAACACTTACGAAGTTGAATGTCTCCGCGGTAACCGGGAAGTAAAAGGGAGAGATATCGACCTTGGGTCAAGTTCAATCTTGTGTATAACCATCACACCCACGCAAACACTTACAGCGAAGATGAGAGCGTTGAAAGCCGCCGCACAAATATAGAATGGTTTCGCAAATTTGCCCAGTCTGAAACGAGAAGACTGGAATCGATCCGGGGTCATGAAGAGTCGCAGCAGTGCGATAAGTCCGTATGCTGCGATAGTCGGAACACCGCTGGCTGACACCAACGATGTGAATGCGACTTGACTAGGCAAGATCGTGCACAGGATGGCCGCGGAGAAGATGAAAATGACAGTAACTGCGTTCCGGGGTTGTCCTTGTGCGTCGACTTGTCCAATCCATCCAGATAAAGGAAGGACACCATCACGAGCGACAGCGAACACCAAGCGCGACGAAGCAACAACTGCTACTGTTGTGTTCTGCGGGATACAAGGCTCAGTGGGAAGGCGAGTTAGGAAAAATTCATTTTGTACCAGTATAAGACCAAGGACAGCCAGAATCGTCATGAAGATACTGGCGTTCTTGCCCAAAGCCAAGGCATAAATCTGGACAAATGGCTGTGGTGCATTAAGAGCGAACACTGTGTTGAGGTCTGGTGTGCAGAACAAGAATAAAATGGTGGTAATGAAACCAAGGACCCCTGTTGCGATGGCACTCGTTAGAATCCCTTTGGCTGCGATGACACTGGAAACGATGTGTCAAGAAAGGCAGTGCCATTGTCAAAGTGTGTACCTGGCGTTCTTTGTTTCTTCGGCAATGTGGCCGGATGCATCGAATCCAGTTAGCGTTCCAGCGGTAAAAAACCTGTTGATCGACCCGAATCAATCCATTGAGTAGATTAGGGAGTGAAAAGGACGCACAGGGACAAGAGCCAGTTCCATCCGGGAGATGCTCCAGTGCCATTGTCTAATGAAGGGTGGGTCAGTGGCTACGATACGACTGATCGTAACGTACAAGTCATTGTAAATACGTCCGAAGCCGATCGGAATCCATATGTTTTTGAAACTCCAATAGGAAGCCAGATGAGACATAAGAGAAAGTCAAGCATGAGCAACCCGACTGAGAACCTGAAAACGCCTGAATATAGTTTAGGTGGAAAGTAGTTGATGGCTACAGAAACCACCAGCATCAACTCCGAAATTGCCCATATGAAGGCCCGCCATTTGATACTGTTGTTATCAACACCACCAGGGAAGTCAATTTCCCAGACGGCCAGCTGGGAAACAATATAGTTGGCGGCGGTCTGTCGATAAAATAATTATCGCCTAACTTCCTGTCAATGGATTCCAGGCTCACTTGACAATTGCTTGCAGTAAAAGTCATCCATGCCGTGCAAGCCCACCAAGCAACCAAAAAGCCGAAAAACCTCCCATATTTTGGCCCAGCACTCTCAGCGGCCCAAACATAGATGGAACCACTGAGAGGCAGCGCCGAACAAATCTCCGCAAGAACCGCAGCAGTCATGATCATGAAAATGATCGTGACAACGTAGGATGACCTATAGTGGGATTTAGGATAAGCTCGCAAGAGCTTTTTGAGTCAATACCATATCGCAGCAGGACCTCCTGCAAGCAACCCGAGGAACAAGTACGAGCTAGAAGTAGGATTCGTTATCGATAGAACTGAAGTTGTGATCGCGAAGTAGTACATACCGAACACCTCCGATGAAATTTAGAGCTACGAAGCTAGCAGCAAAACTTTCGATAAGATTCCAACTACGGTGAAGTTGCTAAAGTACACATCACCACCTGCTCAGCGAAAGTGGGTCATAAGCTAAATTTCCCTCACCTGCTTGTACCCAAGCTGATTCTGAAACGGGGTGAATAAAGTCAGTTATGCGTGTATTTGCTCCCGTAGGAGCGGTAAATAGTGGGACGATACTGGGGGCTTCCCTACGCAGGTATGAGCGCTGTTCAGGTTCAAGCGGTATGATCTCAACCCCTGGTGCGTCTTCCTCGGAGGGTACAAGATCTGCGAACTGCAGGTCGAGGTCCTCAGAGTCTGCAATCAGGGATACCCGCAGCCCTATCCAGTTTACCCACTACAAATCGACGTTACCGATTCCTAGTAATGCCTGGGCGCATCATCCCACGAGGTCATCCCACGAGTCATCCTGAATGGTGTATTACCAATTGCAAGGCGTCTCTATCTTCAGTAGAGCCATTTTCATTCGTGTTTTGACTGGCCTCGCGACCATCTGCGCTGGACGGAACAGATTCCATTCGACTTTCGGGGGAGAAAACAAGTGGTGTGTTGTGAACGACGAAACGATGACGTGTGGTATAAATACAGTGGTGTATGTAACTCCGGCTACTAACAAGGCACCATTTGGATCACACGGTCGTGGAATTAAGGGATGTTCAGACGCTATTTCGGATTGTCAAACGACGAGAAGCCTCGGAAAACCACCATGGCGTACTTGTTTCAATGCTTTAATAAGGAGCCACTCTTCGTTGGAAACATCGGCTTTAAAGGACGACTGAAAGAACTGTGTCAGAACGAAGTGAGTCACGCTCGAATATTATACCTTAAGGACATCAATGCTCTGCCTCGTAATGTGACTAAGAGGCTCATCCTTATCGTCGAAATGGCGGCCGAACATCTTGGCTGACTGATATACAGCATGCTCAATCTTAACGGCCACGCCTGCGCCAGCCTGTGATTTTTTTACAATCTGGAATGACGGACGTTAATCACGCTTAAAGGAAACCTAGACGAGTCGCTACTCACATCGTATGGCTTATGGTTAATCTCCAACGATGTGCTGCGCGTGTGCTCGTGAGGACTAATTCGGAAACAACATTTTCGCTGCTATCACTTACATCTTCCCAAGGTCGATGATATCCTTCTTCTGGGTAGTTGGATCGACCTTCACTACACAGATGGGCGTACCAATTCGTAATGTTCCATCGAGAATGTCAACACCCAAGATGATAGGGTCTCGTTTACAAAATGCGGCGATGATCTTCAGGCGGCAGGGCCAGACCGCTTGCGGCGCGGCATCTCGGCGCTTGGCTTCCATTATCTCGTTGTTGTACGCGGTGAAGGCGTCGAACAAGTGGTAGATGATATCAGCTACGCAGGTGTCAGAAAGCCCACGTCAAACATATCTCGGTACAAACCTTTGAATATTCTGATGCCCATCTCATCCGCCAACCTCTCAGCGTCTTTGTCGACAGGAACGTCAAAGGCAAGAACAACGGCAAGCTCTTTCGCTTTCTCGAGCATAGTTGCTGTGCGCATGATGTCTTTCTTGTGGACAGGACCAATATTGATTCCCGATACAGGAATCTTGCTGACCTTCAAGAAATCGAGCAGGGCTTCAAGAGAACCTAGTGTGCTCGCCTGCACGGAGACACCCCGACCGGATTTATCGATGGAATTCAGTAGGGATGTAAGGTCAGACATGACTTCCTCCATTAGATCTTCTTCTTCATCGTCAGGGCCAACGACCAGAAGCCGTGAACCAGCGATAGCTTTCTCAAGATCAGGAGCAGCAACTTTGACGCCAAGCGCTGCCTTTACTTCCTTATGGTGCACGTAAGCAGACTACAAGTGGTGCAAAGGTCAGTGAGAAGGATTTGGCACTGTTGGTGGTCACCCACCTTTACACGTAGCTCGCGTAGAGGCTGTGGCGTAAGTAGTGCGCGAACCTGTGTGACAATGGGCCCGTTGAGACCGCAGACAACAATTTTGTCACCCTCGTGCAGGATACCGTTAGAAAGAACAACATCAATGGTGGTTCCGAGACCTTCGACGACCTTGACTTCCAATACTGTACACTCGAGCTCTGATAGGTACATGAGGCGATCGCTCATCCGTTGTTGAGTAAGATTGATCAAAAGCATGATCATGTCCGGAACACCTTCCCCAGTGATGGCAGAAGTGGGAACAAGTGAGACGTTTCGGGCGAAGTTCTTGTTCTCGTAGTAGAGCACAGCGTTCAGGCCCTGTTCAGCAAAGGCAAGCATAGTCTTCTGAACACGATCCTCGAATTCGCGCTGCACGGATCTCTTCTGTTTGGCCAATGATTCTTGAAATGCGCCATCTGGAGTTGCCTCCCACCCGAACATACGATCGATCTGGATAAAATTGAGAAGCGGCCTGTGTATCAAGGTGGATGGTGCATTACCTTGTTAAGGGCGACGATGAAAGGGGTCTTACGATCTCTCAGTAAGCGGAGGGACTCGAGCGTTTGTGGTTCCAGGCCATGCTGCCGATCGATCGTGAGCACATTCCGACGTCTGAGTAAGGAAACCTACCATAATGTCAACGACAAGAATGGCGATATTGCAAAGTGAGCTTCCACGGCTGCGCAGATTGGTGAACGATTCGTGACCAGGAGTATCGATTATAAGCAAGCCTGGAACATTGTACTCTTGTTTCCCATCCTGTATCACACTGTTAAAAAGAAGGGATGACGACAACCAACTACAGACCTTGTTTAACACCGCCGTCTTGGACTTGATAGCATCAACAGGAAAGTACGTTGCACCGATCTGTTGCGTTATACCACCGGCCTCGCCCTCTTGTACATTGGTTTGCCGGATCTATTTCGACGCGTAAGGACAGCAGGGAGAGAAGCCGCTGATCCTGACCTTGTCCAGCAATTTAGTCTTACCAGTGTCGACGTGACCCAGGATACAACAGATCGGGCTACGTAAGTTATCCTTGCTACGCGCAGAAAGTGCGGCCTCGTGTGCCTTTGCCCTACGTTCAGCGGCTTCCACCTTCCTTTGTGCAGCTAGACGCTGGGCTTTCGTCATACCATCACTAGACTCTTCGGAGCTATCCTCCGAATCATCCTCCGAGCCGTCTGAAGATGAATCATCCTCAGACGATTCCTCTTCTGAGGATTCCTCTGCAGGGGCCTTGAGGGTGGATCCTTGCGGCGTTCGGAGTTTATCTGTTCCATTGGCAGGTAATTTGGTCGGTAATGCTAGAGCTGTTTGATAAGTAACGAGACGTAAGACCACAAAATATACGAACCAGGGGCTGCTCTTTCTGCCGGTTGGGAAGGTAGGGGCGCTGAAAGAACGGCAGGTGCATTGGTAGGTTTGCTCGAAGGCGGAGGTGGTGCACTTTCTTCGTCCTCGCTTGAGGCATCCCACGAGTCTTTAACGCTAGGAGCCAGCGCTGCACCGTTGTCTTCCTCCTCACTACTAGCATCCCACTCATCCTTAACATCATCAACTTTATTCGGAAGCTCTACTGGAGCAGGGGATGGAGAAAGCGGAGCGGTAATCGGAGCAGGACTCAGCGGCCTTGATTCTGTAGCGGGTGATGCAAGAACACCATCCGTATCTTTGCTCAAGGGTCCCTTCTTTTTGCGCTGACCATAGACCACTTTTTTACCAGCGGGGGGTAACCCAGACGGCTGTTGCAAACCTTCGATCTGCACTCCTGAGGCAATCAATGCTTGTCTGCGTCGTTCAGCAGCAGCCTTTTCCTCCTTTTGTTTTTTCGTTAGTAAACGGCCCTCCTTCTTGGCCAACTCGCGTTTCATCTATTGAACTGGGTGAGGAAGACTGCGATTGGCATTCATCGCATCTCAAGGCATACCTTTTCCTTCTCCTTCCTTCTCTGTTTCTCCTCCTCCTGTCTTTTCTCTTCCTCCTCTGCCCGCCTCTCCTCCTCCTCAATGCGCCTTCTCTCTTCCTCTTCTCTCTTCCTGGCTTCCTCTTCCAATCTCTTCTTTTCCTCCATCATTGCCTTCAACGCGCTGATCCCACCTTTCTTTTTGTTCGTGGTGGGCGCTGCAGCCGCAGCCGCAGCAGGAGCTTGGACAGATCCATCTTCGTCCTTTTTTCCTTTCTTCTTCTTCTTCTTTTTCGTAGAAATTCCCCCGCCATCCTGACCATCCACCTCCTCTTCCTCGTCTTTGTCCGCCTTTAATTCGGAAGGCGTTGAAGTTGGCGCCGTGACAGCGGTAGTATCAGTAGGCGCTGGCTCTGCTGTGGACTTCTTTGCCTCTGCCTGAGCTTTTTTCTTGGCCTGAAAAGGGTCAGACGTGCACTGAGAAACAAATTAAGAAAAATAACCTTTTCACGTTCTTTCTTGAGCTTCTCCTTTTCCTTTTTAGTAAGGATTTTCGGGCCAGCGTCTGCATCCTCGTCTGCGTCATTGTCTCCATTCTCTCGAGGTTCGATACTTGGGACACGGGGTGTAGAGGGAGTTGGTTCGTCTGCGGGCTGTGATGGGACCAAGTTCACGGTGAGAGAACAAAGATATTACCTGGCGCGCCTTCGCCTTCCTCATTTTGTGTCTTTCCACTCTTTCCTTTGCCCTTTTTACCCTTGTGTTTCGAAGGACCCCACTCCTCGTCCGCAAGATCATCTGCAGTCATCTCCACTGGTGGCTTCTCGATGACCACTACCGGTTCTTCATCAAGGAGTTCGTCCAAATCTTGGACTTTCTTAGCTTTCTTCTTGTCCTTCTTTCCCTTTGTTGTTGACACTTTTATGGCAGACTACATGATGGTGCAACAGTTGTCAAAGATTCGGAAAGTTCAAATATGATACATGAACGCACCATAAGACCCCCAAAGTCTTCGTTCTCGTCCACTTCAGGTGGGCCATCATCTTGCATGGAAAGGGCGCTGAATGCAGAGATCCCGACTTTCTCCTTGGACTTTGGGATGTTGTCCACATCAGAGTCAGCGATCTGTGCTGTCGCAAGACTGTTGTCCGCGACGGATTGGCCGACCTTGTCCCTGTGCCATTTAGAGATTCAGTGGTGATCCTCCAGTAGATCGATCGTGGTAGGCTGACCAGTAATTGTCATCGTTGCCTTTGGCTTTCTTACCTTTACCTTTTGGAGGCATGGCGGCCAACTTTCGGATGGGTCAACGTAGCAGTAGGCTAAAGGGTAGTAGTAGCAGAAAGTAGACAGACAAGGCGCCGCTATCTTGCCGACCGGCATCTATCGGAGATTGAAACTACGTTCGCGGAGCTATTGACTACAAGCTGGTGAAACTGACTGATTGGTTTAAGTTGGGCATTTGCACAATGGGGCTCCTCACCATCATAAGGAAAAGCCGCCAGAAAGAGAAAGAAATGCGGATCCTGTTCCTGTATGCCTATTATTTGCCTACGCCTTCAATTTCCTCAAGGTTGTGACAGTGGTCTCGACAACGCTGGTAAAACTACTATCCTAAAGAAGATCAACGGCGAAAACATCTCGAGTATCAGTCCGACTCTAGGATTCAACATCAAGACGTTCATACACAGAAAGTGAGTGCCCAAAAGATCCGCAGATATCCCTCAGTGTATACTCAAATCAGCACTGTTCCGACTATGATTCTACCCCAGCTACACGCTTAATATCTGTTTGTATCGCGTGTTCTCTACCGGTCTAGAA
>JBBPLC010000320.1:0-29109 GCA_038089535.1 Hemileccinum rubropunctum | reverse complement strand
TAGGGCAAGAGTTAAGGCTATTGATGACCCTGCAAGGGTCAGAGCTGATTTCTTTTAGTTCTCTTGCAAATATGAAGTCTTTCTAAAATGGCCCAACATTGGGACACTTATTTGAGCCACTGTATCTTATCGGATAGTATCTCACGTGACAACCCCCACAGCTAGGCTTAGGGTCTAGGACCGCACCTAGACTGGTCACGTGACATGACGTCATCGTAGGGCCTGGAGCCATGACCTCATCAGTCTAGGCTATGACATCATCAGTGATGTCATGCCTCATGGTAACCTCATGGACACCTCATGTTACCTTAGTCATCTTACTATAGACCGGCCCTCACGCATACAGGGAGTCTCTCCTAAACCGTACCCTTACCTATATATACCACAGACCCTCCCTGTATTTACCTTAGTTCTATTCACTTGCTGCTTGTTGTTGTTGGAAGTGGAGATGGTCTGCGCGTGTGCAAGAACGCATAGAACGATGATGGCGAGGGGGAACGAACAGGTTTGGCCTTGCAGCAGTCCTATTCAAGTGAAACGGAGTTGAGCGAGGACACAACTAAAAGAGACCAACACCTAATCTAGGTGTTGGGCGACTTCAGCAATGGTGTGGACGGTACAGTTTCGAGTGTCCAACCAAACATGGACAAGGACGTGGTAGTCGGCGACGAGGAAATTAACGGTTCCCAGATACAACATAAAATGTGGGATGACGAGAAGTGTGCGATAACGTGCACAAAGCCGGCAAATGCAGAGTAGATTGGAAAGTAGCAGAAGAGTGGGTAAACAGATGAACAGGCCCCTAAGTAGGAGAGTATTCAAGTGAATAGGACTAGGGAATAGACGACGAAGGGAGAGGGTTTATATAGGTAATTATGGGGTGTTTAGGGTAGGTCGTCTGAGTCCTAATTGATTGAGGGCCGGTGTGAGAAGGTGCACATGAGGATAATGCAAGGTAGCCATGAGGACGGAAAGAAGTCCATGTGGGAAGGAAAAAGCGTCCTCATGGGACAAGGAACGGAAATGAAAGACATGAGGTGTGATGTCATGATGACATCATGGGCCAGGTCTCAAGTCACGTGAGGAATCTCACGGTCACGTGCGAGTAGTCACGTGACTTCAAAAAGGAAAACGTTAAGTTCGAAAGTAGGGAAAAGTGAGAAATGTTAAGTTCGAAAGTAGGGAAAAGTGAGAAATGTAGCATATAGGTCCTGAACTACCTATACGCTACGTTTTCAACCTTTTCTTCACTTTTGGACTTAACGCTTTCTTTTCCTTTTCGAAGTCACGTGATCAGTGCACATGACCGTGAGAACCCTCACGTGACCTGAGGTCTAGCCCATGATGTCACTATAACATCACACCTCATGTCTTTCATCTCCGTTCCCTTTCCCATGAGGATGCTTCTCTTTTCCCACACGGACTTCTTGCCGTCCTCATGTTTCCCTCATGTTCTTTCCTTCTCACACCGGCCCTCAATAGATTAGAACTCAGACGACCTACCTTAAATCCCCGTACTTACATATATAAACCTTCTCCCTTCATCATCTATTCCCCAGTCCTATTCACTTGAATACCCTCCTGCTTAGGGGCCTGTTCATCTGTTTACCCACTCTTCTGCTACTTTCCAATCTACTCTGCATTTGCCGGCTTTGTGCACGTTATTGCACACTTCTCGTCATCCCACATTTTATGTTGTATCTGGGAACCGTTAATTTCCTCGTCGCCGACTACCATGTCCTTGTCCATGTTTGGTTGGACACTCAAAACCGTACTGTCCACACCATTGCTGAAGTCGCCCAACACCTAGATTAGGTGTTGGTCTGCATTTGCCGACTTCATGCACGTTATCGCACACTTACTCATTACCTCGTGAATGATATATCTCGGAACCGTTCACTTCCTCGTCATCGATTATCACGTTCTCATACACGTCTGGCTCGACATCCGCACTCGTACCATCCATACCGTCGCAGAAGTCGCCCAACGCCTAGACTAGGTATTGTGCTCTTTTAGTTGTTCGTTCTGTTTCACTATAACAGAAATGGAGTCAGAGACGGTTTGTTGGGAGGACATGGTGGTGGAGGTTTAGGTTGGGTTGCAGGGGAAGATGGAGGGATGAAGCTTTTTATAATTGGCAAGGGTGGACTTTGCATTCTTCAAGTCCTGTTCAGGGACCCAGGAATCTTCTTCAGCGGAGTATCCTTTCCATCGGATCAGGAAGAAGCGGCGAGACGGAGTTCTGCAGTGGTGTAGGATTTTTTCAATTTCATATTCTTCTTCGCCTTGGATAAGGTCCGGCAGAGGAGCAGGGAAGTTGGGTCCATGGATGTCGTTTTCAAGATAGGGTGATAGGAGGGAAGCGTGGAATGTGTTGTGGATTTTCCACGTTTTTGGGAGGCGGAGTTGATAAACGATTGGAGATAGGACCTTGGTTATGGTAAAGGGTCCTTCTCGCTTAGCAGTGAACTTTGGGTTGGTGATAGATTGTTTGAGATTGCGGGCTTCTAGCCACACCTTATCTCCTAGTGCAAAAGGGGTGAAGTTCTTGCGGGTGCAGGAGGCCATGACTTGGCAGGCGAGTTCATGGGCTGCTAGCACTTCATCGCAAGCTGCAGAGAGGACTTTGAGTCTGGTTTCAATGGCAGGGAGAGAGGACTCAGGAAGGAGAGAAGGTAGGGCACAGGGTTTGAAACCCATCATGAGGAAGAATGGGGATTTGCCGGTGACAGAGTGAGGGCAGTGATTGTGGGTGAATTCAGCATGGGAGATCTTTTCAGACCATGAGGCAGGGTTATCTCTGCAGAAGATTCAGAGATAGGTTTCGACTTCTTGGTTTACACGTTCGGTTTCCCCATCAGATTGGGGGTGGTAGGCAGTGGAGAGGGAGAGGTCGTAGTTTAGGATTTTCCCAAGGGCTTTGGCGAAGGCAGAGGCAAACTGAGGACCACGGTCAGAGATGATTTTGTCATAAAGGCCAAAGCGGAGGAAGACTTTGTGGAAGAAGAGATCAGCAACTCCTTCCACAGTGTTGGATTTCTTGGTAGGGCATAGAATTACCCCCTTAGTAAGCCTGTGGTTGACCATGACCAATAAAGAATTGAACCTGGTAGAGAGGGGAAGATCAGTGATAAGGTCATAGGAGACCTGTTGGAAGAGGCGGGAAGCGAAGGAATGGATGGGGGAAAGCAGGGGAACAGTGGGGTGCATGTTGGCCTTGTTTTGCAGACAAGTGGCACAGCCTTCCACGTATTTACATACGAAGGAAGCAAGGCCGGGCCACCAGAATTCAGTGGCGACAAGCTGGCGAGTCTTAAGAAAACCAGGGTGTCCAGTGGTTTTGTGGTTGTGACAGCATTGGACAATGGTGCGGCAGAGGGAGGAGTCATTGGGAATATAGACACAGTCCTTGTAGGTCAAGAGACTGTTAACATGTTTCCAGTCCGAAAGATGGGAACGGAAGGTGGGGGGAATAGAACCATCCGTGGATTGGAGGCTTTGTAGCACAAGGGGGTCAGAGGTGGAGGCCGACTGGACTTTATCAGCCAGAGCAGTGTCAATAGCATTGACAAACAAGGAAGGAGGAAGAAGGGTGATGTTGTCATTGTCGAGGGAATCAATGGCAGGGAGTAGGTCGGGTCGACGAGATAGGGTGTCAGGGCCGGCAAGTTGGGAACCAGGAACATGCCGCATATTGAGATCGAAATCAGCAAGGTCGAGAAGCCAGCGAGCTTGGCGGCGATTCAATGCCTGGGGTTAACAGAAGTACGTGAGGTTCTTGTAGTCAGTGAAGACCTGGATGGGGAAAGGGGAGCCATGAAGGTAGTGGCACCACGTTTTCAGGGCGTGGATGATGGCAAGGAGTTCGTGGTCGTAGATGTCGTAATTCCTTTCTGCGGGGGAGAACGATTGAGAGAGGTAGGAACAAGGGTGCCAATCGCCATTGGAATCAGTCTGAAGGAGGATTCCTCCAGAAGCGAATTTGGAGGCGTCAGTGGTGATGGCAAAGGGTGCGGAGAGGTTGGGAAGGTGGAGAACGGGTTTGGAAAGGAATTGGGAGCGGAGGGTGTCCATGGCTTGTTGGCAAGTGGGGGTCCAGGACCAAGCACAGTTTTTCTTCGTGAGGTTGATGAGAGGGCGGGCGATGTTGGAGTAGTTGGAGATAAAGTGGCAGTAGAAGTTGGCAAAGCCAAGGAAGGATCAAACATCCTTGACTTTCTGGGGAGTAGACCATTTGGCAATGCCATCGAGTTTGACAGGGTCCATGGCAAGTTGACCTGGTTTGACGATTATACTGAGGTATTCGACCTCAGTAGTAGCGAATTTGCATTTCTTGAGCTTGAGATGGAGGTTGAGTTCCATCATTTGTTGCAGGACATGTTTAGTACGTTCCTCGTGGGTGGCGAGGTCAGGGGAAAAGATTAGGAGATCATCCATGTAGATAATGAGCCATCCTTCAGCGATCATATCGCGGAAGGAGTCATTCATGAATCACTGGAACATGGCGGGGGAGTTGGTGAGGCTGAAGAACATGACAGTAGGTTTGAAGAGCCCCTTATGGGTGATGAAGGTGGCTTTTCATTGGTGTCCGTCCTTGATGCAGACATTGTTGTATCCCCATCGTACATCGAACTTGGTGAAAACCTTGGCATCTCGGAGTTTATCGATGAGGTCAGAGATAAGGGGAAGGGGGTAGGCGTCGTGAACAGTGTGTTCGTTGAGGTAACAGTAATCTTGGCAAGGGCGGAGTCCACCATCCTTCTTTTTGATGAAGAAGAAGGGTGTGGCTTGAGGGGAGTTTGAGGGGCAGATCTTTCCAGCTTTGAGGTTTTCTTCTAAGAAGTTCTCAGTGGCTTTACGTTCATTGAGAGATAAGGGGTATATCTTTCCGACTTTGGGGATGAAGGTTTCTTTGACGTTGATCTCGTGATCATAGAGGCGAGAGGGAGGGATGTGGTCCGCAGTTTCCTTGGTGAAGACAGGGGCAAATTGAGAGAATTCAGGAGGAAGGGTGGTTTTCGGCTTGTTTTGTTCAGCTTCCATGGCTAATTCCATAGTGGTGGTGAGTTTGGCGATGATGGGAGATCCTTTGGGAATATAACGGGATTCCCCACAGATAATTTAGAAGAGGGAGCAGTTATCAAGAGCGTGGGAGAGGAATTGTTCCTCATTCTCTTGTTTGAGGAAGCCATAAAGGTAGTAATCGTGGACGGAGGATACATGGACGTGTCGAGGTGCAGGGAAGTGGGAGTTATGGCACTCGGAATCTTTTGCGCAGGAAGCGTAGAAGTCGTTGGATTCGTCAAGGGATTCGGGGATGGAAAGGGTTTGACTTTTCCAGTCGATTGTGGGGTTGGTGGTTCTCAGCCAAGGAAGTCCGAGGATGACATTAGTTCTTCCACAGGCCATGATGTAGAAAGTGACCTTCTGGAAGATTCCTTTGATGTTGGAATACAAGGTACAAGTATGGGTGATATTCCCATTCTTGTTATATGAATGGTCGGCATTGCGAGCGCGGATAGGGGAGGCGAGTTTCTTGGTGGAGAGACGATGTTTTGACACAAAGTCTTGGTCAATGCAGGAGATTTCAGCACCACTGTCGATAAGGGCACTGGTGTCGACAGCTTTCTGGGTGTGTGAGGGGACAACTAACTGAATTGGGATTTGTATGGCTTTAGTGGTAGCAGATACAAATACAGGGGCACACAAGAAGGAGGGAGGGGAGACTCGCATTGACTGAGATCTCCTTTCTAAAAATCCATTTGGAAGGAAACCTTCCTGATGGCAACTTCATCTTCATTGTTGTCAATTTCACGTAAGGCAGGGAGGTTGGATTCTTCTTTGACCCGATGGATCTTCTTCTCCATGCAGTGGTTAGGTATGGAGGGAAAAGAAGGACAGGAGGTGCTATTATGGCTGGCATGGCGGCAGCAGAAACAAAGTCCCTTCTCGATACAGCATTTGCATTCATCAGGGGTGAGTTTGGTGATGTGGACTACATCCACATCCATGGCGTCAGGGTCTTTAGCAGGGGTGGGGGTGGGGGTGGTGAAAGAGTGGAAGTGGGAGGAGGATGTCTTGCCTCTTCAAGTGATTTCATCAGCACGGTCCCACTGTGTCTGGAAGTGGGTTGCTTTCTTGTACCAAGCTGAGATCTTGGTTGGGGGAGTGTCCATGGAGAGGATGCGACACATGAGAGAAGGGGGGATTCCGGCAGAGAAGTAGTTGATAAGGACATTCTCATCAGTGATACCAGCGAGGGCAATGCGGTTTTGGAACGAAGAGATATAGGAGTCAAGGGATGGTTCGTGACGCTTGGTTTTAGTGTTAAGAACCATGCGTTTCATGGCAAGCCAGGCGATGGTGTCGTTGACAGTGTTGTGGTGTTCAAAGGTTTTCTTGAATTCTGAGACGAAGTTGGCAAAAGTGCCAAGGGTGACGGTGGTTCCGGAAATGGTGTTTTGCCAGAAAGTGTTTGCCCAAGTGAGGGCAGGGCCTTTGGACATGTACAAGAGGGCAAAGACGACTTGCTTTGTGTCGGTATCATAGACTTTGTCATTGACATGGAGATAAAATTGGACAGTGTTAAGCCATTGAATGGTGGTTTTGTAAGAACCGTCGAAGGCTTCAGAGGTACAGACACGAAGTTCAGTGAGCTTGGTGGAGGACATGGCAGGGGATGGTGGTCTAACGAACAGTGGGGGAATGGCAGGTGGAGGGAGAGTGTAATGGGAAACGAGGCTACTCTATCCGCCTTGTGGGAAGGTTCCTGCTGGTGTGGATGACGAGTGGCATCTAGCCAATAGATATGGCCAACGAAGAGGGAGAAGGGTTTGACGACGAGTACCTTTTGTAATGGGATGGCATAACCCGGCAAGGAATGGAAGGGAGGACTTCCACTGTGGCTCTTAGGCAGTTTGGACATGGGGAACCGGGCAAGAGACAAGTGAATAGAACTGGGGAAAGTACAGGAGGGGACTATGGTATATATAGGTATGGATGCGGGTTTAGGGGAGGCTCCTGTACTATAGGGCCGGTGTGGGAATACATATGATAAGGTAACATGAGGTGTCCATGAGGTAACCATGAGGCATGACATCACTAATGATGTCATAGCCTAGACCGATGAGGTCATAGCTCCAGGCCCAATGATGACGTCATGTCACGTGACCAGTCTAGGTGTGGTCCTAGACCCTAAGCCTAGCTGTGGGAGTTGTCACATGAGATACTACCTGATAAGATAAGATAAGCGTCCAGTGTTATAGTAATCGTATCGCGAATCCTATAACAGAGAGAGATGGAAGGGATACAGGGAATGGGGAATACAGGGGTAGTAGTGATAGGAGTGGGGGACAGCGGGGTAGGTTGACGAGGAATTGTTAGACTAGCGGAGAACTGTTGCAAAAGATCAAGAGATTTGCTTTGTTGAGCGACAAAGGGTACAAGGGTGTCTGGGTCAAGGTAGTCTTCTTCTTCGGAGTCGGGCTGCTTGGAAGAGGAAGAGTCATCAAGTGGTTTTGATCAGGGAGCCGACCAACAAGGATCTGAGTGTGGTGGTTGCGAAATGGTGGGGGACTATGATGGCGATAGCCTCTTTGATGAGAAGCTAGACCTTTTGTTACAGTCAGTCTGGGTAGGAACGAACGTAGACCTGGGAGACGAAGGATGTCGACTAAGTGGCTTGCTTATCGATGGGACGGGTTGTGAAAGAGATGACCAGAGACAAGGACGAGTTGTGTGGTTAACGACTGGAGACTTCTGCAGGGGCTTCCTGAGGTGGACGAAGGATAATCAACCAAGGGATACCCTTGTTGACGGGAAAACTGCAAAGAAGAGCAGCGGGGACGAGTCGCAATGAAGGGCGACTGGAGACAAAGGAGAACGACGAGCATCCACTCAAAAGTAGGACAGGTGACTTAGAGAGCAAGGGATGAGTGAAGAAAACAAAGATGCTATTCCAGGTAGGTCTAGCTTAGAGAATTCAAGGTAGTGACAGCAGGCTTTATATACCTAAGGGAGACTATGCACAGACCAAGCTGTGTGGCAGCAGAAGGTCAGAGGAAACCCGATAAGGTAGATGGAGTAAGGAAGATAACAGAAGTTATCAGAACAAAGGAAACACGGCTGTCCATTGGAAGGAAGCGGGAACAAAGAGATAAGAGTTTGTAATCATGATGACCATCGTGAGAAGAGCAGAAGTAAGCAGTGGTCATCGTGTGAAAGAAAACCATTAGCAAGAAGTGTAAGACGAATACTAATGCGAAAGGCAAAGAAAAAGTGAATCGTAACAGATGGTTGTGGTAAGAACACAAGATGTTATTCGAACTTAGACAACTGAGTTCCAACTTATATACTACATAGGCCATGTGACTATTTCCTAATAAGGTAAGCTACACTACAACTAGTTAAGTAATAAGTAGCATTGAGAGCTACTACATGGTGCTCAGTCAACACTCCCCCTTGCTTAGCTACCTATCTTAGATGTGTAAGCGAAGAGAGTACTCATTTAAGGTGCTATGGGTCGGTCATAGAAGACTAGCCTAAGTTGCAATCTGAACTGATCAAGCTTAACATGTCTAAGGTTTTTAGTGAACATGTCGGCAGGGTTATATGCCCCTTCAACAAAGAAGAGTTCTACCAAACCTTCACGGATGAACTTCCTAACACCGTGCCATTTTATGTCTACGTGTTCATTACACTTTTCGGTTACAGGGTTTGATCCCATGAATATGGAACCTTGGTTATCACCACAAATTGGTATTGGGTGTAACTTGTATCCTAGTTCTTCCATTAAGGAACACAACTATACCACCTGTTTGCTACAATCAGAAAGTACAACATAGCTTCTGTAGAAGAATAGGCAATGCGCTGTTGTTGGTGCAATTGCCAGCTGAAGATGTAATTAGCTAGTTTAATAAACCAGCCAGTCTGAGAGCGATGAGTGTTTGGATTGGATGCCCAATCAGAATTGGTGTATGCAATCATGCCAGCCTGAGAGGCTCCATCAAAAACAAGGGAGTAGTATTGTAATGGAGTGGAACGGCAAATGAGGCTGCTCCATCCGCCTTGTGGGAAGATTCCTGCTGGCATGGACGACGAGTGGCATCTAGCCAATAGATAAGGCCAATGAGGAGAAAGGAAGGGTTCGACGACGAGTGCCTTTCGTAATGGGATGGCATAACCCGGCAATGAATGGAAGGAGGACTTTCACTGTGTACCTCAGGCAGTTCGGACGTGGGGAACCGGGCAAGATACAAGTGAATAGAACTAGGGAATATACAGGGAGGGTCTGCGGTATATATAGGTAAGGGTATGGTTTAGGGGAGGCTCCCTGTATGCGTGAGGGCTGGTCTATAGTAGATGACTAAGGTAACATGAGGTGTCCATGCGGTTACCGTGAGGCATGACATCACTGATGATATCATAGCCTAGACTGATGAGGTCATGGCTCCAGGCTCTATGATGACATCATGTCATGTGACCAGTCTAGGTGCGGTCCTAGACCCTAAGCCTAGCTGTGGGGGTTGTCACGTGAGATGCTACCTAATAAGATAAGATAAGCGTCCAGTGTTATAGTAATCGTGTATCGCGAATCCTATAACAAGTATCTGGTACCAAGTAATACCAACATATATAGAGTGCCTTGTTAAGGTGCTCTGATGATGATTTGGCAGCATGCCGAGATATGACAGTCACAGTGTAAGCTATGTCTGGTCTGGTCCCTAAGGTAATGTACAATAAGGATCCGATCACTTGTTGGAAGCAAGATCGCAGTTCAGGGTCAACTGGGCCATTGTAGTCAAGAGGATAATACCCCTGTGGAAGGGGAGTGGAAGCAACTCTAGCATTCTGCATTCCGAATCTCTCAAGGACTTTTTCTAGGTAAGCACACTGATCAATCATGATCTTGCTGCCAGTCCAACAAATTCTCATGTGCAGGAACTCCTTTGCAGGGCCTAAGACTCTGCATTCCCATTTGCACATAAATGCGGCTTTTACCTCTGCAACTATGGCTTTATCAGGACCACAGAACAGGGCATTGTCAACATAGACGATAGCAACCACTACTTGGGTGCCTTTCTTCTGGTATAGGAAAATACCAGCATCAGACTTCAAACATTCGAAACCAAGGTCTTTCATGGACTCATTAAGAGTTTCCCACCAGGCTAGTCCAGCTTGTTTAAGGCCGTACAGGGCATGTCATAGACAGAGCACTTTGTGCTCTTGTCCTGGGACTACAAAACCTTCAGGTTGTTTCATGTAGATGTAGCTTTCCATAAAGGTAAGCGCTTCTCACATTGAGTGCTTCTATATGCCAGTTTTCTAAGGCAGCGAGTGCAAGCATGAGCTGCACGGTCTCAAACCTTACAACTGGGGAGAAGATTTGGTTGAAGTCGATTCCCTCTGTTTGAGAGAAACCCTTTGCAACCAAGCATGCGTGTTTATGACCATCTGGTTTCTGATCAAAGACCCATCGGTTTGCAATAACCTTACGCCCCTTTGAGGGGGTCAACCAGTTCAAAGACTTTTCGCTCACAGAGAATGTCTAGCTCGCGTCGACAAGCAGCTTTCCATTCCTCTTGTGCTGCAGCTGGCAGCGTCTGAATGTCCCTATAAGTCCATTCGTGTAGAGGCTTAGTTTCTGCAGAAACTAGCACATGTGGGATTGCCTTAGACATTAAAAATGCAGCCAATCCAGCTCCCTCTTCATGACATAATTGTTCAACATCAGCTTCACTGTCAGATTCAGGAGCTGTGGTGGGAGTGGGCAGCATATTGTGTTCAGGAAGGTTGCCTGACATTTGAGGTGACTCAGGCTCTGGCTGTCTCTGCCGAGATGGGCCAGGGTCCCTAACTTTGTCTTGCCAGCACAATTTGTGCTTAATCTCCTTCACTTGCTCTACAGGGTATGTATCTTCACCATAGACATTGTCAGGCTGGATAGGCACACATTGCTGTCGGTGCTCCCCTTGATCCTTTCTTAGGTGCACTAGTAGGGGGCAGTGCTGGGCGAGGTGAAGGTGTGCAAGGAGGGACAGGAGGAGGAGTAGGAACTCGTGGAGTGGATTGACCAGGTTGATAGTCGTCGTCTGCAGAGGGCAGTGGCAGCTCTTGTAGAGGCTCATGCTCACCAGTGACAGTAGACACAGGAGGTGCAGCATTTTGTGTGCAGTGTGATGCACATTGGGGGAATTGTGATTCATCAAAGATAGCGTGACCAGAGGTGAATAGGACATTGTTGGGGGAATGCATGAATAGGAAATTGGAGTCATTTCCTGGCATCACACCCAGATATACCATAAGTTCAGATTTAGGAGCCATTTTATTAGCCTGCACATCTTCTGGGATATGCACATAAGCAGCACTTCCAAAAACACGAAGATGGGCTACATCTGGCTGCTGCTTGTATAGCAACTCATAAGGAGTGTGCCAGTTATGGCAATGCAGTGGTATTCTGTTGTAGACGTGGGTTGCATGTATAATGCTGAATTCCCATCAACTATCTGGGATGCAGGCATCATGCCACATAGCTTCAGATTTGTCCATCACAGTATGCATGAATCATTCTGCTCAACCGTTTTGTTGAGGAGTATGAGGGGCACTTTGGAAAATGTGTATTCCCTCTCCCTTGAGCATGTCATCGAAAGCTCTGGACTTGTATTCTCCCCCTGCATCAGACATCCATCCTTGGACTTTTGCCTCAAATTGCATGGACACCATTTTTAAGAAGTGTCTAGTGGCTGTCAATGCAGCATCTTTGGTGTGCAAAGCAGTAACCCACGCCATAGAGGTATAATCATTAAAGAAGGTAATGATGTATTTGTACCAATGGTATGATTCAATGGGGAAAGACTTTATGTCAGAGTGAATCAATTCAAACGTGTGAGCAGCATGTTGCTCAGTAGGAGGAAAACTCCTGTTGGGAAGTTTACCCTTAGCACAACCGTTGCAGATGGAGTCTTCCTTTGGAATCTCAACATCAGGCAGACTTTTAGTGTGTTTTCTGGCATGTTTAATGACTTCTTTTGAGGGATGTCCTAGACATTTGTGAAGGATGTCATGTGTGATCGTTCTTGTCATGTGGGCACATTGTCCTTTCAGTGGTAATGCCTCAATCATGTATAAGCCACAACTGACTCGACCAGGAGTAAATGGGGCAAGAATAGTGCCATCACCATAAGTCACTGTAATCTGGCGATTATCACCATGAACTTGTGCTCCATGAGCAAGTAATTGACCAAGGGAGACTGTTATGGTCAGTCCAGATAGGAATGGACATAGACCTAGGAGACAAAGGGTGTTGACTAAGGGGCTTGCTTATTGACAGAACGAGTCGTGGATAGAGGTGACCGGAGACAAGGGCGAGTCATGTGGTTAACGACCAGAGACTTCCACAGGGGCTTTCTGAGGTGGACAAAGGATGATTGACCAAGGATTACCCTTGTCAACAGGACAACCGCAAAGAAGAGTGGCAGGAACGAGTCACAATGAAGGGCGACTAGAGACGAAGGAGAACGACAAGCGTCCACTCAAATGTAGGACGGGTGACTTAGAGAAGCAATGGATGGGTGAAGGAAACAAAGGTGCTATTCCAGGTAGGTCTAGCTTAGAGAATACAAGGTAGCGATGGTAGACTTTATATACCTAAGGGAGACTATGCATGGACCAAGCTGTGTGGCAGCAGAAGGTCAGAGGAAATCCAATAAGGTAGGTGGAGTAAGGAAGATAACAGAAGTTATCGGAACAAAGAAAACATGGCTGTTCATCGGAAGGAAGCAGGAGTAAAGAGATAAGAGTTCGTAATCATCATGACCATCATGAGAAGAGTGGAAGTAAGCAGTGGTCATTGTGTGAAAGAAAAGCATTAGCAAGAAGTGTAGGATGAATGCTAATGCGAAAGTCAAAGAAAAAGTGAATCGTAACAGAGACAAGGCGAACACCTGAGTTGGGTATTAAGCCAACATTGTGTAAATCCATGATTTGGGAGTTCCTTTTGGAATCTTCCCATTGCACAAGTACTTTTCCTTGTCCTTCAATGTAGATCATTCCAGAGGCGGTCATGACAGGTATCCGTTCATGATGCTTAAATGCCTCATACTCAACGAAGTCAGTTTGATCAGGTGTAAAGTGCATTGAAGCACCAGAGTCAAGGATCCAGAACTTCCCAGAAAGATCACACGAACACTTATTTTTTGAACTGGTAGGAGCAGAGCACGAAGAGCAAAGTCTATTTGTGTTAAAAGTAGCTATACAAGAATAACTACAAGCGTCCACTGCGCTATCTACCACGACAGATGACATGTTATTTACTACTTGAGCAGGTAATGCATCAGAGGAAATTATGTCAGTTTGAGCATAAGGCATGGATTGAATCACTTGCCTGATCATGTGAGGCCACAAGGGATCCTCAAGTCCAGCTGCATCTGCAATCTCCCTATCAACATCCGATCCGTAGATGTCGACCATGTCATCACTATCCCAAAAAGATTGGGGTGATGCCATGATTTCACATTTGCAAGAGCATCAACTCTTTCGTCGTTTGGAAGCCACAGGTATCTCTTCCTTGTCACTTGAGATCTCCACAATGCACTGATCATCGGGTAGGTCAGAAGCATCCGATACCAATGAAGGACCAGGGACACTGAATAAGAAGTCAGGGTTTCTGAGGATCTAATTAGGTTCACTCACCCTTTTGCCTTTGCTCATTTCTTTGTCAAGCTTCTGAATCATCTCAGTGGATGGTTGGATCTCAAGATGGTGAGCAAGGCTAAAAGCCTCTTTCATGTGGGTGTTGGCAGGGGAACTACCAGCTCCCTGGTAGAGTTGTGGAGAGGTGTGCATGAGGGCACAGGGATTGGGAGTGGGCTCAGGACTGGTCGTGTATGTGATGAAGGCAGGGGAGGCAATATGAGCATGGTCAGCCTGCGACTTGCCCTTCTTCTTGCCTCAACAGGTTTTCTTCCCTGATCCTTCTGCGCTAGCATTCCCTTGTGGCGGTTGCTGCTTGGGTTGTTGCTGCTGCTGGAAGCAAGGGTCATCACCTTTCTATTTCATGGCTGATATCTTATTGGCCTGAGCCAGTTGTTTCCCTTTGTGGCCTCCGAGAAGGTACTGATCCCATGACAGGACCACAGCCTTGTGGATCTTCGGCACACCAGCTGAGTCCTTGGCTTGGATCATCATTTACAAAATGACGTCCATGGTGGGAGGGAGCTTGCTCAAAAGCAGCATCACCTGGATGCTAGCGGGAACCTCATAAGTAGCTGCCTTTAACCTCACGAAGAGGTTTGCTGCCTTATCGAGAGCAGGGGCAGGATGCGATGAACTCGGGATCGAGAGCTCAAGTAACTCCTTGAAAATACCATATGCACCAGCTAGGCCGGGCTTGGCATATGCATCATGGAGTGCCTTCACAAGGTTGGCAGTGTCCAGGAGGTCGGTGTGCTTGGCTCTGATGGGCTCAGAGAGCCTCATCTTAATTGACCCCAAGATCTGGTCATTGGCCTTGGACCATTGGATCCAGGTGTTTTTGTTATCGGCATCACTGGTGGTAGTTAACGCCACTGGACACGAGAGCTCAAGGGCCCAAGTGGACCCAGTGGACTGAAGGTAGGAGGCCATAGCAGGCCACCATGCCTGCCAGTTTGTCCCATTGAAAACAGGGATGAAAATGTCCTTCATGGAGAGAGACATTGTAAATGATATCTGGAATGCAACAGTGTCAGCATGCTATTCCAGCATAGGTTCATTACCATGGCGCTATCCAGTGCATAGGAACAGTCTTTTCTCTAGCACAATGAATGCGCAATGATGGTGAGCAATGAGGTCAGGCGACATGTAGGTGCAGTCTTTCGACCCACACTACAGTGCACTGACGGGGCTCATAACCTGTTGAAAGGATACAGGTGGTAAGATAGAGGAATACCTGACACTCACCAAGGTTTTAAGGGGTTAGCTTAAGGAGATGGTTGTGGTAAGAACACAAGATGTTATTCAAACCCAGACAACTGAGTTCCAACTTATATACTACATTGACTGTGTGACTATTTCCTGATAAGGTAAGCTACACTACAACTAGTTAAGTAATAAGTAGCATTGAGAGCTACTACATGATGCTCAATCAACAGCAAGAGCATGAGTCACAAGACGAGATGCGACAAGAAAGGAAAAGAAAAGAGAGAATCGTACCATTACCCCCCCACTAAATCTGAAACTCCAGAGAAGGATAATGTGTAAAAGGCATGAGTCAGAAGTCGCGGTAGGAGATGCCAGGGGAGCTAGTCATATTGGCATAGGCGGCATCATCATAGGGATCATCATAGTCATATGGGGAGGGAGCACAAGGAATGGGGGAGTGAGATTGTCGGTTATGACAACATGGATGGGAGGGGGTGACCCTGAAATGGGGTTGAACGAAGGAAACAACAAAAGAGACCAACACCTAATCTAGGCGTTGGGTGACTTCTGCGACGGTGTGAATGGTATAGTTTCTAGTGTCCAACCAAACGTGGACGAGAACGTGATAGTCGGCGACGAGGAAGTTAACAGTTCCGAGATATAGCATATACATGGTATGACGAAGAGTGTGCGATAACGTGCACAAAGCCAGCAAATGCAGAGTAGATTGGAGGGTAACAGAAGAGTGGTAAACAGATGAACAGGCCCCTAAGTAGGAGAGTATTCAAGTGAATAGGACTGAGGAGTAGACGATGAAGGGGGAGGGTTTATATATGTAAGTATGGAGGATTTAGGGGAGGTCGTCTGAGTCCTAATCAATTGAGGGCCGGTGTGGGAAGGGGAACATGAGGAAAACATGAGATAGCCATGAGGATGGTGAGAAGTCCATGTGGGAAGAAAGAAGTATCCTCATGGGAAAAGTAACGGAGATGAAAGACATGAGGTATGATGTCATAGTGACATCATAGGCTAGACCTCAGGTCACGTGAGGAGTCTCACGGTCATGTGCAACAGTCACGTGACTTCGAGAAAGAAAAAGAAAAAGTTAAGTTCAAAGAAGAAGAAAGTGAAAGACGTAGCGTATAGGTCCTGAACTATAACAGACCCAAGAGCGAGGAGGAGATACAGGATGAGCAGAGGATGAAGAGGAGTGGGAGGAACTAGAAGGCAAGGAGAATGGTGGAGGAGGGGTTCAATGATGGAGAGGGCAATGTTACTGGGTGTGGTACAGGGTGGTTATGAGGCAGATAGGGCATTGGTACCAGGGGCAGTTGTTATAGTTCAGGACCTATATGCTATGTTTTTCACTTTTTCTTCACCTCTTACACTTAACATTTCCTTTTCATCTTCAAAGTCACGTGACCAGAGCATGTGACCATGAGACTCCTCACGTGACCTGAGGTCTAGCCTGTGATGTCATCCTAACATCATACCTCATGTCTTTCATTTCCGTTTCCTTTCCCATGAGGACCCTTCTCTTTTCCCACACAGACTTCTCGCCGTCCTCATGGCTACCTTGCATTCCCCTCATGTTCATCTTCTCACACCGGCCCTCAATAGATTAGGACTCAGACGACCTACCCTAAACTTCCCGTACTTACATATATAAACCCTCTCCCGTCGTCATCTACTCCTCAGTCCTATTCACTTGAATACTCTCCTACTAGGGGCCTGTTCATTTGTTTATCACTCCTACTTCTATTCCAATCCTATACTCTGCATTTGCCATCTTCGTGCCCATTATCGCACGCTCGTCATCTCGTGCCAAGTACATGATTTACTTGGGCACCGTCAATTTCCTCGTACTCGAATACCATGTCCTCGTCCATGTCTGGTTAGACATTCGCACTCGCACTGTACACACTGTCGCAGAGGTTGCCTGACACCTAGATTAGGTGTCGTTCAACTTTAGTTGTTCTTTTCATTCATTCCGTTTTAGCAGTCAATTTGCCATGTCCCAAATGGTGGCACTCAAAGCAAGTTTTATTGTTGTGAGGGTGTGAGTGAGAGAGGGGGGTGTTCTCCATAAATGGTTTCCCTAGTTTGTATCTCGTGTGTGAGCTCAGCACATTGGATGGCGATGAGTTCATCAGGTAAGAAAGGGGAAGAAGATGCAGAGGGGGTGTGATACTCATTAGCAGTGATAACAGAGGGAGCAATGTAAGTTCTTCACGGAGACGATGGGCATAGAGGGGGATGTTGACAGAGATGATGGTGGGAGGGGTGACTAGTGAATTGGGCAGGAGAGTGTGGTTCTATCCTGGAGAAGGACAAGTTGAGGAAGGTTCAGGGAAGGAGTTACGTGGAGGAGAGGAGGAAAGCCTTTCAGCCAAGGAAGAAACAGAAGAATCTAAGGTAGAAGGAGATAACAAAGAAGGAGAGGAAATGGAGTCAGAGACAGTTGGTTGGGAGGACATGCTTGTAAAGGTTCAAGTTGGGTTGCGAGAGAAGGTGGAGGGATGGAGTTTTTTATAGTTATTGAGGGCAGACTTTGCATTTTTCAAGTCCCATTCAGGGACCCAGGAATCTTCTTCAGCAGAGTATCCTTTCCATTTGATCAGGAAGAAGTGGCAAGATGGGGTTCCACAGTGGTGTAAAATCTTTTCAATTTTGTATTCTTCTTCACCCTGGATAAGATCTGGCAGTGGAGTGGGGAAGTTGGGTCCATGGATATCATTTTCATGATAAGGTGATAAGAGGGAAGCATGGAATGTGTTGTGGATTTTCCACGTTTTAGGGAGGTGGAGTTGATAGATGATTGGGGATAAGACCTTGGTTATGGTAAAGGGTCCTTCTTGTTTCGGGGCAAATTTTGGGTTGGCAATAGATCATTTGAGATTGCAGGCTTCTAGCCACACCTTATCTCCTAGGGCAAAAGGGGTGAAGTTCTTGTGGGTGCAGGAAGCCATGACTTGGCAGGCAAGTTCATGAGCAGCTAGGGCTTTATCACAAGCTGCGGAGAGAGCCTTGAGTTAGGATTCAATAGCAGGGAGAGGGGATTCAGGGAGAAGGGAAGGTAAGGCTCGGAGTTTGAAGCCCATCATGAGGAAGAACAGGGATTTGCCAGTGACGGAGTGAGGGTGGTGATTGTGCATGAACTCGGCATGGGAGATCTTTTCAGACCACAAGGCAGAGTTATCTCCACAGAAGATTCAGAGATACATTTTGGTTTACTTGTTCAGTTTCCTCATCAGATTGTGGGTGGTATGTGGTGGAGAGGGAAAGGCCATAGTTTAGGATTTTTCCAAGGGCTTTGGCAAAGACAGAGGCAAATTGAGGACCATGATCAGAGATGATTTTGTCATAGAGTCCAAAGTGGAGGAAGACTTTGTGGAAAAATAGGTTGGCAACTCCCTTGGTGATGATGGACTTCTTGGTAGGGCATAGAATTACCCCCTTAGTAAGCCCATGGTCAACCGCGACTGATAAGGAATTGAAGCTGGTGGAGAGGGGAAGATTGGTGATAAGATTGCAGGAGATCTGTTGGAAGGGGTGCGAGGTGAGGGAATGGATGGGGGAAAGTGGGGGAATGGTGGGGTGAGTATTGGCCTTATTTTGCTGGCAGGTAGCACAGCCTTCCATGTATTTATGAAAAGGAAGCAAGGCCAGGCCACCAGAATTCAGCAGCAACAAGCTGGCAGGTTTTAAGGAACCTGGGATATCCCGCAGTTTCATGATCATGGCAGTGTTGGACAATGGTACAGCGGAGGGAGGAGTCATTGGGTATATAGATACGGTCTTTGTAGGTCAAGAGGCCATTGACATATTTCCAATCAGAAAGACAAGAGTGGAAGGCAGGAGGGATAGAGCCATTCATTGATTGGAGGCTTTGCAATATGAGGGGGTCAGAGATAGAGGCCGATTGGACTTTATCAGCCAGTGTAGTGTCAATTGCATTGACAAACAGGGAAGAAGGAAGAAGGGTAACAGTGTTGTTGTCGAGGGAGTTGATGGTGGGAAAAAGGTCAGGTCAGCAGGAGAGGGCATCAGGGCTGGCGAGTTGGGAGCCAGGAACATGCCACATGTTGAGATTGAAATCGGCGAGATCAAGAAGCCAGCAAGCTTGGCGGCGATTTAATGCCTGAGGTTGGCAGAAGTACATAAGATTCTTGTGGTCAGTGAAGACCTGGACAGGAAAGGGGGAGCCATGGAGGTAATGCTGCCATATTTTCAAGGCACAGATGATGGCAAGGAGTTCGCAATCATAGATGTTGTAATTTCTTTTAGCAGGGGAGAATGATTGAGAGAGGTAGGAGCAGGGGTGCCAATTGCCATTTGAGTCAGTTTGGAGGAGGATGCCTCCAGAAGCAAACTTGGAGGCATCAGGGAGTGGAGGGTATCCATGGCTTGTTGACATGCAGGAGTCCAGGACCAAGCACAGTTTTTCTTGGTAAGGTCAATGAGGGGGTGGGCAATGTTGGAGTAGGCGACAGTAGAAGTTGGCAAAGCCAAGGAAGGACTGGACATCCTTGACCTTCTGGGGGGTTGGCAATTTGGCAATGCCATCAAGTTTGACAGGGTCCATGGCAAGTTGACCAGGTTTGACAATCATACCAAGGTATTCAACCTCAGTGGTGGCAAATTTGCATTGTTCGAGTTTAAGATGGAGAGATCAAGTTCCATCATTCATTGGAGGACACAGTTAGTACATTCCTCATGGATGGTGGAGTCAGGGGAGAAAATGAGGAGATCATCCATGTAGATGATAAGCCATCCTTTGGCGATCATATTGCGGAAGGAGTCATTCATGAATCTCTGGAACGTGGTGGGGGAGTTGGTGAGTCTAAAGAACATGATGGTGGGTTCAAAGAGCCCTTTATGGGTGATAAAGGCAGCTTTCCATTGATGTCCATCCTTGATACAGATGTTGTTGTATCCCCATCATACATCGAACTTGGTGAAGACCTTAGTGTCTTGGAGTTTATTGACGAGGTCGGAGATAAGAGGGAGGGGATAGGCGTCATGAATGGTATGTTCATTTAGGTAACGGTAGTCTTGGCAAGGGCAGAGTCCACCATCCTTCTTTTTGATGAAGAAGAAGGGTGCAGCTTGGGGGGAGTTTGAGGGGCAGATTTTTCCAGCTTTGAGGTTCTTGTCTAGGAAATCCTCAGTGGCTTTGCGTTCATCGGGAGATAAGGGGTATATCTTTCCAACTTTGGGGACAAAGGAGTCTTTGACATTGATTTTGTGGTCATAAGGTTGAGAGGGGGGAATGTGATCTGCAGTTTCTTTGGTGAAGATGGGGGTGAACTAGGAGAATTCGAGGGGAAGGGTGACTTTTGGTTTGTTTCGTTCAGCAAGTTTAGTGGCAGTAGTGAGTCAGGAGATAATGGGAGATCCCTTGGGGAGAGAATGTGATTCCCTGCGAATGGTTTGGAAAAAGGAGCAGTTTTCAAGAGCATGGGAGAGGAATGTTGATTGAGCACCATGTAGTAGCTCTCAATGCTACTTATTACTTACTAGTTGTAGTGTAGCTTGCCTTATCAGGAAATAGTCACACAGTCTATATAGTATATGTTCATTGAGCACCATGTAGTAGCTCTCAACGCTACTTATTACTTACTAGTTGTAGTGTAGCTTGCCTCATTAGGAAATAGTCACACGCTCCATGTAGTATATAAGTTGGAACTCAGTCGTCTGAGTTCGAATAGCATCTTGTGTTCTTACCACAACCATCTCTTGAAACCAACCCCTCTAACTTTGGTAAGTGTCAGGTATTCCTCTACCTTACCACCTGTATGCTTTCAACAGTATATAAGTTGGAACTCAGTCATCTGAGTTCGAATAACATCTTGTGTTCTTATCACAACCATCTCTTTAAGCTAACCCCTTAAAACCTTGGTGAGTGTCAGGTATTCCTCTATCTTACCACCTATATCCTTTTAACAGGTTATGAGCCCTGTCAGTGCACTGTAGTGTGTGTCAAAAGACTGCACCTACATGTCACCTGACCTCATTGCTCACCATCATTGCGCATTTGTTGTGCTAGAGAACGTTGAAAGACTGTTTCTATGCACTGAATAGCGCCATGGTAATGAATCTACGCTGGAATAGCATGCTGACACTGTTGCATTCCAGATATCATTTACAATGTCTCTTTCTATGAAGGATATTTCCATCCCCATTTTCAATGGGATGAACTGGCAGGCATGGTGTTATAGTTCAGGACCTATACACTACATTTTCAACTTTTCTTCACTTTTGGACTTAACGATTTCTGTTCTTTTCAAAGTCACGTGACCAGTGCATGTGACCGTGAAACCCCTCACATGACCTAAGGCCTAGCCCATGATATCATCCTGACATCATGCCTCATGTCCTTTATCTCTGCTTCCTTTCCCATGAGGATGCTTCTTTCTTCCCACATGGACTTCTCACTATCCTCATGGTCACCTTGCATTCACCTCATGTTTTCCTTTCTCACACCGGCCCTTAACTATTTAGGACTCAGATGACCTACCCTAAACCCATCGCTATTTACTATATAAACCTACTCTCCTCCGTCATCTACTTTTCCTTAGTCCTATTCACTTGATTACTCTCCTACTTAGGGGCCTGGTTATTTGTTTACCACTCTTCTCTATCCTTCAATCCTATTCTGCTTTTGCTGGCTTCATGCACATTATCGCACACTCTCCATCATCCCACATTTTATGTTGTATCTGGGAACTGTCAACTTCCTAGTCACCAATTACCACGTTCTGGTCCACGTTTGGTTGGACACTCGCCACCATACTGTTCACACCATCACTAAAGTCGCTCAATGCCTAGATTAGGTGTTGATCTCCTTTTGTTGCTTCCATCACTCAACTTCATTTCACATGGTGGCCCACAATGGTCTCCTACCTTCAGTCCACTGGGTCCACTTGGGCCCTTGAGCTCTCATGTCCGGCGGTGTTAACCGCCACCAGTGATGCCAATGACAAAAATGCCTGGATCCAGTGGTCCAAGGCTAACAACCAGATCTTGGGGTCAATCAAGATGTGAAATGGAGTAAACGGGAAAACTACTAAAGTTGGACAACACCTAATCTAGGCATTGGGCAACTTCTGCGATGGTGTGGACAGTACAATTTCAAGTATCCAACCACATGTGGACCAGGATGTTGTGATCGGTGATGAGGAAGTTCACAGTGCCCAAGTAGAGCATAAATGTGGTACAACGATGAGCGTGCGATAATGAGCATGAAGACAGCAAATGCAGAGTAGGATTGGAAAGTAACAAGAGTGGTAAACAAAAAAGGTAGGAGAGTAATCAAGTGAATAGAACTAAGGAAAAGTAGATGACGGGGAGGAGTGGGTTTATATAGTGAATAGCGATGGGTTTAGGGTAGGTTGTCTGAGTCCTAAATAGTTAAGGGCCGGTGTAAGAAAGAAACATGTGGTAACCATAAGGACAGTGAGAAGTCTGTGTGAGAAGAAAGAAGTGTCCTCATGGGAAATGGAATGGAAATGAAAGACATGAGGCATGATGTCATGATGACATCATGGGCTAGACCTCAGGTCATGTGAGATGTCCCATGGTCACATGACTTCGAAAGTAAAAAAAAAAATGTTAAGTATGAAAAGTGAAGAAAGAGTGAAATGTAGCGTATAGGTCCTGAACTATAACAAGATAAGGCTCTCTGAGCCCATCAGAGCCAAGCACGCCGACCTCCTACATGCTGGTGACCTTGTGAAGGCGCTCCACGATGAATATGCCAAGCCCAGCCTAGCCAATGCTTATGGCATTTTCAAGGAGTTACTTGAGCTCTTGATCCCGAGTTCATTACATCCTGCCCCTGCCTTAGACAAGGCAGCAAACCTCTTCACAAGGTTGAAGGCTGCCAACTATGAAGTCCCCATTGGCATCCAGGTGATGCTGCTCTTGAGCAAGCTCCCTCCCACCATGGATGTTGTCTTACAGATGATGATCCAAGCCAAGGACTCAGCTGGTGCACCAAAAACCCCCACCGTTGACGAGATCCACAAGGCTGCAGTCCTCTCATGGGACCAGCACCTTCTCAGAGGGCATAAGGGAAAGCAACTGGCTCAGGCCAATAAAATATTGGCTGTGAAGTGGAAAGGTGACGACCCTCGCTTCCAGCAGCAGCAACAACCCAAGCAGCAAGGGAATGCTAGTGCGGAAGGATTGGGGAAGAAAACCCATTGAGGCAAGAAAAAGGGCAAGTCACAGGCCAACCATGCTCATATTGCCTCCCCTGCTTTCATCACGTACATGACTGGTCCTGAGCCCACTCCTGATTCCCGTGCCCTTGCGCACACCTCTCCATAACTCTACCAGGGAGCTGGCGGTCCCCCCACCAATACCCACATCAAAGAGACTTTTAGCCTCACTCATCGTCTGGAGATCCAACTGTCCACTGAGACAATTCAGAAGCTTAACAATGAAATGAGCAAAGACAAAAGGGTAAGTGAACCTAACTGGATCCTCAGAAACCCTGACCTCATATTCGGTGTCCCTGGTCCTTCATCGGTGTTAGATGCTTCTGACCTACCCAATGATCAGTGCATAGTGGAGATCTCCAGTGATGAGGAGGAGGTAGCTGTCACCCCAAATGATGAAAGAGTCGATGCTCTTGCAAGTGAGAGATTGTGGCACTACCCCAATCTTCTTGGGATAGCGATGACATGGTCGACATTTATGGTTTGGATGTTGATGGGGAGATTGCAGATGTGGCTGGACTTGAGGATCCCTTGTGGCCTTGCATGATCAGGCAAGTAATTCAATCCACGCCTTATGCTCGAACTGACATAATTTCCTCTGATGCATTCTCTGCTTGAGTAGTAAATAACATGTCATCTGTTGTGGTAGATAGCGCAGCAGACGCTTGTAGTTATCCTTGTATAGCTACTTTTAACACAAATAGACTTTGCTCTTCATGCTCTGCTTCTACCAGTTCAAAAAATAAGTGTTCGTGTAATCCTTTTGGGAAGTTCTGGATCCATGACTCTGGTGCTTCAATGCATTTCACACCTGATCAAACTGACTTCGTTGAGTATGAGGCATTTAAGCATCATGAACAGATACCCATTATGACCACCTCTGGAATGATCTATATTGAAGGACAGGGTAGAATACTTGTGCAATGGGAAGACTCCAAAAGGAATTCCCAAATCATGGATTTACACAATGTTGGCTTAATACCCAACTCTGGTGTTCACCTAGTCTCCCTTGGTCAATTACTTGCTCATGGAGCTAAAGTTCATGGTGATGATCGTCAGATTACAGTGACTTATGGTGATCTTTCGAGGGATGTCCTAGACATTTGTGAAGAATGTCATATGTGATAGTTCTCATCATGTGGGCATGTTGTCCTTTCAGTGGTAATGCCTTAATTGTGTATAAACCATGATCAACTCGACCAGGAGTAAATGGGGCAAGAATAGTGCCATCACCATAAGTCACTGTAATCTGGTGATCATCACCATGAATTTTAGCTCCACAAGCAAGTAATTGACCAAGGGAGGCTAGGTGAACACCAGAGTTGGGTAATAAGCCAACATTGTGTAAATCCATGATTTGGGAATTCCTTTTGGAGTCTTCCCATTGCACAAGTACTCTTCCTTGTCCTTCAACATAGATTATTCCAGAGGCAGTTATGACAGGTATTCATTCATGATGCTTAAATGCCTCATACTCAACAAAGTCAGTTTGATCAGGTGTAAAGTGCATTGAAGCACCAGAGTCAAGGATCCAGAACTTCCCAGAAGGATCACACGAACACTTATTTTTCGAACTGGTAGGAGCAGAGCATGAAGAGCAAAGTCTATTCGTGTTAAAAGTAGCTATACAAGGATAACTACAAGTGTCCACTGTGCTATCTACCACAACAGATGATATGTTATTTACTACTTGAGCAGGTAATGCATCAGAGGAAATTATGTCAGTTCGAGCATAAGGCATGGATTGAATCGCTTGCCTGATCATGCGAAGCCACAAGGGATCCTCAAGTCCAGGACCTATATGCTATGTTTTCAACTTTTCCTCACTTTTGGACTTAACATTTTCCTTTCTTTTCAAAGTCACGTGACCAGTACACATGACCATGAGACCTCTCACGTGACCTGAGGCCTAGCCCATGATGTCATCATAACATCACACCTCATGTCTTTCATCTCCATTTCACTTTCCCATGAGGACACTTCTTCTTTCCCACACAGACTTCTCTCTGTCCTCATGGCTATCTTGTGTCTCCCTCATGTTTCCCTTCTCACACCAGCCCTTAACTATTTAAGACTCAGATGACCTACCCTAAACACCCCATACTTACATATATAAACCCCTCCCCTTCATCGTCTACTCCTCAGTCCTATTCACTTGATTACTCTCCTCCTTAGGGGCCTGGTCACTTGACTACCACTCTTTTTTACCCTTTAAAATCTTACTCTGCTCTTGCCAGCTTCGTGCACGTTATTGCATGCTATCATTGATCATCGTTTATGCTTTACTTGGGCACAGTAAATTTCCTTGTTGCCGACTACCACGTTCTTGTCCATGTCTGGTTGGACACTCGCAATCGGACCGTTCACACCATTGCCAAAGTTGCTCAATGCCTAGATTAGGTGTTGATCTCCTTTAGTTGTTTTGTCGCTCAACTCCGTTTCAGTGTCTGCAATCTCCCCATCAACATCTGAACTATAGATGTCGACCATGTCATTGCTATCCCAAAAAGATTGGGGTGATGCCATGATTTCACACTTGCAAGATTGACTCTTTCGTCATTTGGGAGCAACAGCTACCTCTTCCTTGTCACTTGAGCTCTCCACAATGTGCTGATCATCAGGTAGATCGGAAGCATCCAACTCTAATGAAGGGCCAGGGACACCAAATATGAGGTCAGGGTTTCTGAGGATCCAGTTAGGTTCACTCACCCTTTTGCCTTTGCTCATTTCTTTGTTGAGCTTCCTAATCGTCTCAGTGGACGGTTGGATCTCTAGATGATGAGTGAGGCTAAAAGCCTCTTTGATGCAGGTGTCGGCAGGGGGACCGCCAGCTCCCTGGTAGAGTTGTGGAAAGGTGTGCACGAGGGCACAGGGATCAGGAGTAGGCTCAGGACTGGTCGTATATGTGATGAAAGTGGGGGAGGCAATGTGAGCATGGTCGGCCTGCAACTTGCCCTTCTTCTTGCCTCAATGGGTTTTCTTCCCTGATCCTTCCACACTAGCATTCCCTTGCGGCGGTTGCTGCTTGGGTTGTTGCTGCTGCTGGAAGCAAGGGTCATCACTGTTACGGTTGGTCCGGATAGGAACGAACGTAGACCTGGGAGACAAGGGATGTCAACTAAGTGGCTGAAACAGGAAAGAACAACTAAAATGAGCACAACACCTAGTCTAGGTGTTGGGCGACTTCGGCGACGGTGTGGACGGTACGAGTACGAACGTCAAGCCAGACGTGTACAAGGACGTGGTATTCGATGATGAGAAAATGGACGGTTCCGAGATAGATCATAAATGTGTAACGATGACAAGAGTGCGATAACGTGCACTAAGCCGGCAAACGCAGAGTAAGGAGAAAAGTATGGAAGAGTGGTAGACAATTGAACAGGCCCCGAGGAGGAGGGTATTCAAGTGAATAGGACTGGGGAATAGATGACGAAGGGAGAGGGTTTATATATGTAGGTATGGAAGTTTAGGGTAGGTCGTCTGAGTCCTAATCGCTTGAGGGCCGGTGTGAGAAGAGAGAAAATGAGGATACCATGAGGACGGTGAGAAGTCCGTGTGGGAAGAGAGAAGCGTCCTCATGGGAAAAGGAATGGAAATGAAAGACATGAGGTATGAAGTCATGATGACATCATGGGCTAGACCTCAGGTCACATGAGAATTCTCATGATCACGTGCGCTGATCACGTGACTTCGAAAAGTAAAAGAAAATGTTAAGTCCAAAAGTGAAGAAAGGTAGAAATATGTAGCATATAGGTCCTGAACTATAACAGTGGCTTGCTTATTGATGAAATGAGTTGTGAGAGAGGCAACCAGAGACAAGGACGAGTCATGTGGTTAATGACTGGAGACTTCCACAGGGGCTTCCTGAGGTGGGCGAAGGATAATCGACCAAGGGATACCCTTGTCAATGGGACAACCGCAAAGAAGAGTGGCAGAGACAGGTCGTAATGAAGGGCAACCAGAGATGAAGGAGAACAACGAGTGTCCACTCAAAAGTAGGACAGGTGACTTAGAGAGCGATGGACGAGTGAAGAAAACAAAGATGCTATTCCAGGTAGGTCTAGCTTGGAGAATACAAGGTAGCGATGGCAGGCTTTATATACCCAAGGGAGACTACACACGGACCAAGCTGTGTGGCAGCAGAAGGTCAGAGGAAACCCGATAAGGTAGGTGGAGTAAGGAAGATAACGGAAGTTATCGGAACAAAGGAAACGTGGCTGTCCATCAGAAGAAAGCAGGAACAAAGAGATAAGAGTTGATAATCATCATGACCATCGTGAGAAAAGTGGAAGTAAGCAGTGGTCATCACGTGAAGGAAAAGCATTAGCAGGAAGTGTAGGACGAATGCTAATGTGAAAGGCAAAGAAAAAGTGAATCATAACAATCACCTTTCCGCTTCATGGCCGATATCTTATTGGCCTGAGCCAGTTGCTTCCCTTTATGCCCTTCGAGAAGGCGCTGATCCCATGACAGGACTGCAGCCTTGTGGATCTTGTTGACAATGGGGGTTTTTGGCACACCAGCTGAGTCCTTGGCTTGGATCATCATCTGTAAGACAACATCCATGGTGGAAGGGAGCTTGCTCAAGAGCAGCATCACCTGGATGCCAGTGGGGACCTCATAATTGGTGGCCTTTAACCTTGCAAAGAGGTTGGCTGCCTTGTCTAAGGCAGGGGCAGGATGCAATGAGCTAGGGATCAAGAGCTCAAGTAACTCCTTGAAAATACCATAAGCACTGGCTAGGCTGGGCTTGGCATATTTGTTATGGAGCGCCTTCACAAGGTCAGCAGTGTCCAGGAGATCAGTATGGTTGGCTCTGATGGGCTCAGAGAGCCTCATCTTGATCAACCCCAAGATCTGGTTGTTAGCCTTGAACCACTGGATCCAGGTGTTTTTGTCATTGGCATTACTGGTGGCGGTTAACGCTGCCAGATGCGAGAGCTCAAGGGCCCAAGTGGACCTGGTGGATTGGAGGTAGAAGGCCATAGTGGGCCACCACACCTGCCAGTTCGTCCCATTGAAAATGGGAATGAAAACGTCCTTCATAGAAGGAGACATTGTAAAGGTTATTTGGAATGCAACAGCATCAGTGTGCTATTCCAGCATAGATTCATTACCATGGTGCTATCTGGTGCATAGGAACAGTCTTTTGACATTCTCTAGCACAATGAATGTGCAATGTGTTGAAGACATACAGGTGGTAAGGTATAGGAATACCTGACACTCACCAAGGTTTAAGGAGTTAGCTTAAGGAGATGGTTATGGTAAGAACACAAGATGTTATTCGAACTCAGATGACTGAGTTCCAACTTATATACTACATAGGCTGTGTGACTATTTCCTTATGAGGTAAACTACACTATAACTAGTAAGTAATTAGTAGCATTGAGAGCTACTACATGGTGCTCAATCAACACTCCCCCTCGCTTAGCTGCCTATCTAAGGTGTGTAAGCGAAGAGAGCACTCATTCAAGGTGCTATGGATCGGTCATAGAAGACTAGCCTGAGTTGCGATCTGAACTGATCAAGTTTAACATGTCCAAGGTTTTTAGTGAACATGTCAGCAGGATTATGTGCCCCTTTGACAAAGAACAGTTCTACTAAACCTTCACGGATGAACTCCCTAACACCATGCCATTTTATGTCCACGTGTTTATTACGCTTTTCAGTAACGGGGTTCGATCCCATGAATATGGAACCTTGGTTATCACCACAAATTGGCATTGGGTGTAACTTGTATCCTAGTTCTTCCATTAAGGAACACAACCATACCACCTGTTTGCTACAATCAGAAAGTGCAATGTATTCAGCTTCTGTAGAAGAATAGGCAATGCGCTGTTGTTGGCGTGATTGCCAGCTGAAGATGCAATTAGCTCATTTAATAAACCAGCCAGTCTGGGAGCAACGGGTGTTTGGATTGGATGTCCAATCAAAATCGGTGTATGCAATCATGCCTGCCTGAGAGGCTCCATCGAAGACAAGGGAG